>JPKZ01002974.1:253982-316872 GCA_000803305.1 Toxocara canis | reverse complement strand
ATTACTGCGGTGACGATATTTGCCTAGTCGTTAGAATTGCAAGCACCCGTTTGTGGGACCGAGTTTCGATTTCACGTTCGCTTCACACCTAAATAAATTTGATTGACACCTATAATATCGTGTGCAAAAAAGTATGGCGAAACCATTCGGACAACTGCTCGAGAAAACTTTTTCGAATAAAAATTCTCTCGTTTTCGAACGATAGCACGCACACAATCGATCAAGCTTGCTCTGAAACGTTCAAATGTGCCGTGCAACGGTTTGTGTGGTATCGTAATATTTAACGAAATCAATAACGATGAGGATGGTGAAAGGAACACACGAGAGCAATTCAATTTTCATTAACGTTTCGAAGACTGAAACAAAAAGCGCAATGATGGATGGATGTACGCATTCGTGCAATGGCTTTAAGTCATGACGTCAACAGTTCCCAGCTCTGCACCATTTCATTTATAACGTATAGCAAGCACTCTGTACTACAGATGATACTTTTTTCTGAAGCAGACTGTACCGCAAAAAAATATACTGCATTTTACTAAGCTGTAGTTTTCGATAATTTTCGAGATAGAGTCTAATACTTGGTTCTGATTTCTGGTTTCTTAAGGTTTTGTAGTGGTTTATATGTTGTGACTTGAGCGGATTATTTCATAGACACCATACCAAATACTAATGCATCACATCATACCATCCTAAACATAAAAAGTACAAAAGAGTACAGTTTGCGACAAATATGACCGCATAGAAACTGAGTTTTCTACAGTAATAAGTATCGTTCGATGAAATCAAAACCTGCAAAAAAAAACAGATGAACCTTCAGCTAAAAGAATAATATTTCCCTCAAAATTTCGTACCATTCTATATCTCCAATCCGAGATCATCATCAATTCATGATTTGCGCATGCAACGCATTGGTGAACCACTATGATGGTATTCAAAGAGAAGAACGGGAATAGGATAGCTGAGTGCACACAGTTCGTATTATCGCCAAATGAATGATGCGCTCATTTGATCGACTAAATGATTGCTGTTTGCTCAAGAGTTGAAATGGTGGTGATAACGATTTGCAAAACTTACTCTCAGTAACATTCAGCTACACCTCATTAGACATGAGGCACAACGTTATAGTTAAGTGCTTTTTTTGGTCGTTCATTTTTAGTGCACGAGTGCAAAGCGAATTGAAAATTAGTGGGCTGATCACTCGTTTTAGGATGTGGAAACATATTCAGGATCATATTTCGTTCAGCAATTTCTATCAATCAAAAAGCGAATTTCAATCGATGAAATACCTTTTCATAACTATAAATTATTCTTTACACAGTTATAACGTAAACGAAACGATAGATATGTTCATGAGGAGAAATGTATTCGTCGTGAAGGTGCTGAAGGTGCTTAAAAAATCATCTAGCTTTTTAATTTATTAAGCGGAGAAATTGAAAATGCATCTACTGCGTTGGTAGAAGACCCCCATTAAATAATGTTTTGTACCGTTATGGTACGCCATCAACAAAGGGGTATATCGGAAGTGTTGTGCGAAAAGAGTTAAAGAGTTATCCGTATCATGAAATTTTTCCATCAATGCGATATATTTTCGTGCGTCGTTCAAACTGCCAACTACGCTTTTCTGGCTTTATCATATGAGCTGCTTTTTTTGCTAATAAACAACCGCAGTGAAACGCCCTTAGAAATATACCTGAGTAAGCAAATGAGACCAGGTTCACTAAATATCAATTCACAGTCATTTTGACACCACACTTTTTTTTAGAGCTTGACACCACACTTTTTTTGGAGCTTGACATCACACTTTTTTAGAGCGCTCCATCTGTTTCGTTTGCTTCCCCCAACTAAACATAACTCTTATCTTCAATGATTTCGCAAACTAATTTAAAAGATCAACTCCACACTCAATTCAACGTACAATTCCCCTATTTTTGACGCATTTTATTTCATTTATGGGCGCGTTGGTCTCACAGCGATTTGTTGCGTCGCCGAATTTTGCGGACAAATCGTGTTTCCCAGCTCCGGTTCGATCCTTTGTTATAGGATGGTGGTGCTCGACACAAACGAACGTAATGTTGTTCGGTGCGTTGTGCCGGCTGGGTGTCATTATTATATGTTGAGGCGTTATGTGAATTTGCATGGAAATCTGTGAACTTGGGTAAATACGAAGTGCAAGTCAAGGGGCTTCGGTCACTAGAAATGTTGTGCATCAGTAGGATGAGGCTGATGCTTGCCTGTGCCTTTCTTCGCATCCGGCAGCATGGCCTACAGTGCTTCATTTTGTCGGATTTGTGGGATCTAATCCTATGGTATTCTCTCGAATAGTTGAACGAATACTATAGCGTTAGCTAAAGTTGTATGCGCAATGAACTAAATGACGATTTAGCTGGTGTGAGTAAATGATGATGTCGGAGAGGAGAGGGATTAAGATAGAATGAGGTAAGGAAGAATGCAGTAAGGTTGAAGATGAGTTGATTGGTCGTTCTGAATGTTGCTGATGGAAGGAACATTAGAAGCTAATGGGTGTGGTGTTGAATGTTCACTTGGAGTTTTATGTGCACTTGAACATGCCACCTCCATTCCTCTTCTATCTGCCCTACTTTCTTTGACTAAGGAAGAAAAGCCTTTCGTTTTACGAGTTCTTGGAATCGTTGCTTGCGAGAGATATTGTGTTGTACCCGTGTAGCGCATATCCGCACTTGAAGCTTTATAACTTTGTACAAACATGCGAGTGGAATTTTTTGAGATGGGTACTTCTCACGGCGTTTTCTGTTAGCGTCGCTTATCAAGTGAATCATGAAAGCTGATCCTGCACCTTAGCATATGGGAAGAGACTGTCCCTAAATTACGAAGGATTTCAGTATTGAGGGGAAGGGGGAGGGGAGGATGAAGAGGATGGGCAGTTATTCGAGTGAGTTAGTGGCAGATTATGAGAGAACGAATTTGGAATTTACGGAGAAAAGCATTTTTGAAGCTTTAACTTTCATCGATCGAAGTGGAACATTTTATTATATTCGAAGTTTTACTGTAATTGTAAATCGTCGGCGTCTTCTCGTTGAATAAACAAAAATTCCCGGAAGTAATGGTTGTAAACATTTTTTTCTCAGCTTATAATTGTTGAAAAGAGATTACCAAAACTCGGGGAACGCCCTCCATTGACCCTGTTCCGGATACCATACGCTTCTTGTGAAAATTATATCTCCTGTGCATACCAGCGATCGCCTTTGCCTTTTCAGTCACCTCAACTCCGAGGCGGGCATCACAAATATGTCTTGTTTTTTGTAGCCATGATTGCAAAGGGTATTTGTTGGACAAGAGATGGGAAGTAGGTTTAAGTGTGAAAATTCGAGAAACTGGAATCGCTCTTGCCAAAAAGTTGGGCATACCAAACTCGGAAGTGACATTTTTGCGTTGTTATATTTCAACATGCTGTAATTCCCCAGAAAAGCATACTCCCCCACCTTTCATCCGCCAATTTAAAATCGTCCGAGCCCCCTCTACATTGCACGTGCATGGCTTTTACATTAGGTTGAGCCTCGCAAGATATGTGGTTTCGTACTGTCGTTGTCTGATTTTTTCTGCCCCATACCCAGCTTCATGACAAAAGCCGTTTGGTAACGGGCAGTCGATTTGTGCATTTAGTAGAAATGAGCACAGCGACGTTGTTAATTTCGATGAGCGACCAAGTATTACTACTTGCAAGTTTATGTTTCTTTTCAGATGATGAGGGTAGGTAGAGCGCAGTATCAGATGCAGAACCAGAACTGGTTCAGGTATACACCAATCACGAAAGCTTGGTAAGTTGTCTCGCAACATTTCGCTAAGCGCGGCAGCTTTACAGGGGATTCTGTTCAGGATTGATCTTTCCGATCAAGGTGATGATATGATTTCGAATAGGGATTAGTACCCGAGGAATACATCGATGCGGCCTTAATGCAGTTTTTCTTTGTCTACAATATTTGCTTATCGGAGCAATCATCTGTAATGTTCCAACGTTTTTTGTCGACCGACAGAATGGCTTTGAATTATTGGGAAGGCATCAGAGTGCGGTTGGTGCGACCAGAGAAAAAGGGATAGAGCAGTTGGAGTTCTGTGTTTGAAGGTCACATGATGCAGTCATCTGCTGAAGTTCGGCGATTGTATCACGCCGAGATGTTATGTTAATGATTCCTGATAATTAATTCTAGGGCTGTCGTTCTAGCTTCCTTCGTCTTCCGAATATTATTGTCTCGGCTGTTTACGCGCTGTAAAAAAACGTATGCCATATCCGTAGTATGTGATGTGTTTTGCCATGGGTGACAGTCGCCGTTTTCAGACGTTCGTCTATCATGTTGCAATGCGATCTTTGATTTAAAAAAAAAACAATTAAAATAGCACTCTGAAGAAGTTGCGGTGCGTTCTAGAGAAGTCACGATGTTGCGTATTGTTTTAAATCACCGTAAATTGTAAAGTAACCAGGCTAGCACAAAAGTATGGATTCTAGAAAGGGCTGGGATTGTGTTAGAGAACAACATTGAGCGATGTTGTACGAGGCCGCAGAGCACAAATCGCAAAGACTATAACTGAAGTACTGCTTACCTGAAGTGACTTCTGTGTTTGAAGGTCACATGATGCAGTCATCTGCTGAAGTTCGGCGATTGTATCACGCCGAGATGTTATGTTAATGATTCCTGATAATTAATTCTAGGGCTGTCGTTCTAGCTTCCTTCGTCTTCCGAATATTATTGTCTCGGCTGTTTACGCGCTGTAAAAAAACGTATGCCATATCCGTAGTATGTGATGTGTTTTGCCATGGGTGACAGTCGCCGTTTTCAGACGTTCGTCTATCATGTTGCAATGCGATCTTTGATTTAAAAAAAAAACAATTAAAATAGCACTCTGAAGAAGTTGCGGTGCGTTCTAGAGAAGTCACGATGTTGCGTATTGTTTTAAATCACCGTAAATTGTAAAGTAACCAGGCTAGCACAAAAGTATGGATTCTAGAAAGGGCTGGGATTGTGTTAGAGAACAACATTGAGCGATGTTGTACGAGGCCGCAGAGCACAAATCGCAAAGACTAACTGAAGTACTGCTTACCTGAAGTGACCAGCGCGCTAACAAATAATGAAACGTGGATTCTCATGTGATGCTAGTGCTAAGGTAATAGGCATGTGCAATTAAGCGGCTGATTTGTTACTAACTGTTGTTGCAGGATATGTTCGTTGTTGTCTAGTTCCACAACCTATATGTATGTGAATATGTATAGCAGTTCGCCTCTCACCTGGGTGCCATCGCTCAGCAGTGTTCTCGAGTTTAAAGGAGTAAGTTCTTTCTTCTTTTAATTTATCGTTTTGCCTTACTTATTCATATTACTGCTGCCTGCTTTAAGGATCAGCTTATAGAGACATCACTGATAAACGCGCAATGTTGCAGTTACCTGTGCAACATTTCTTACATTTGATATATGGGTGAATGTAGTTGAGGATGCTAAAATAAATTTCGTGAGTTCATCCGCACAAATATTCGTTGCGTTCGTGTTAATCGTGTAGCAAGGTCGCGGTCAACTGCTGAAGACGTTATCTTGGCTGTGCGATCCGTTCAACAACTGCAAATACAGGCGACCCCAGAGAAGTCGCGGTTCAGAGTTCGCGGCCTCAATCGTTCGCGGATTTTTCCTTAGAGCCTAGCTAATAATCGTTCGCGGAAATCCCCGCAATTTTGCGGAAACCGCAAATATCCTATGCAACTTTTAATGCCTTTTTTCGTGGCAGTGTATAATTTTTTGTTTGTTTAACGCTTAATTATTAGCAGCAATATAATTTGCTAATTTTGTAACCCAAGTATTAACGTAAACTCAGGAAAATTTCCATATAAAATATACCATATAAACATATAGAGGTAACATCGGTATTTTACATTCTAGCACTGCAGAAGACATAGCAGTACAGTATTGCACAGAATATGCGTTTATCTTTACGTTCTTTCTTGTTAAGGTCATTGCATTAATCTGAATTTGGAATAAAATTGAAGTGTTTCGAGAGCATATTTAGGGTTTAAAATTTTAAAGTAGATATTTATAGGCATTTTTAGACCACATCCAAAATCCTCGGTTTTTTACAACATACGGGTGCTCTAGGAACGTAATTTCCGCCAATTTGGGGAATCGACTGTATAGCAAACCAACGCGTACCTTTACCGCATTACTCGATAACAATACTTGTTTTAGCGATAGACGCTTTTAGCAAAACTGCTGGTGTAGAGCTGAAGTGGCACATATGCGTAGTAGTTTCGATCCAATATCTGAGTCGTTATTCTCGGCAAATTAGCTTTTTTTTTTTCACAAGCACCCAGCTTAAGACTAAATCTACGGTTTGGTACGATGTCCGCACTTCGGAACTCATCAAAGGTCTGCAAGGGTTCTTTCAGAGGGTATTACTCGCTTGTTTTATTGCGCAAATCTAGAAAGGATTTGGCTCAGGTTGAAACGTTTATCATGAAGTAAGCGCGTTTTGAGAAAAGAACTTAAACCCCCTGCTTGTTTACCGAATACCAATGCGATCAAGCGTTCAGTGGAGATTTTCTTTGATAAAGAAAGGGAGAATCAAAACATAAGTGGAGCGGAGATTTGATTGTACTTGTTGACGATTCCCGCACCGCCTGAAATCGGTACTTGCTTGTTCGCGCATGTTTTGGAGCAGATCAGAATGAAATATACTTGAAGTCACTTAAAAACGTGAAAATATACATTGTCAGACGACGCGTCTTCCTGACCACTCGACGGGATTATTCCCCTACCCACCCCTTTCCTGCTATTCGCTTTCCCCATACACCCACCTTCTTCGTCAAGAAGTCTTCTTAAACTTCCTATATCTGGAGCCTTGATGAGACGTGTCTGTAAGATGTGATTGTTTTATTCGGAAGTAGTTTTTTCTTGGTATCATCTAAGGTCAAGGGAGCACGGTATGAGGCGGTTTATTGCAGATGGCTAAGTTGCTGTTGTCGAAATTATTTTTTGGCACTCCATCACTGCTGATTACTGGCATTGTGCTGTTATATTATGGCCGCTGGGTCGAGAGACGGTTCGGATCTAAGAAATTCATCGTTGGTTGTTTCATTTCCCTTCTTGTGATTCATTGTTGGTTATATCATTTCCTTTCATATGCATTTGGATCTCCGTTAGTGTACACCGCTTTACCGCCTTAACGTCGGGCAGTTGGTGCTGGTGCATTAGACAAGCTCGTTGTCGAGTCCGATTGTTGAGCGTTCTCCTCCTTCCCATGGAAACTTGCGCAATTTCACGATTGAAGTTCCATGTTCATCACATATCCCGGTGACAGGTGGGATAAATAGTAGTGAAACGGGCACTGCGATAATTATGCTTCTAGTCCCACCGCCAATAGTCGCTTCGTATTGCATCTCTCGAAAACAGCTGATTGTTATTGATTAACGGCGGCATATGAACTCAAAGGAGTTGTAGATGAATTTATGAAACAAAGCATTTCTTAATTAAGTTGACGTCAGTTGATTAGGGGCTCAAATTGCGAGATCAGAGCTGTAAAAATTTATAGGGAGGAGCGGAATTGGGGAATAGTGGCGGGAAAGGAATGATTAGAGGTCGATGGAGAAAGGGTTGTGTAGACGTAATAGGACATTTTACTAATTTTTGCTTTTTATTAGTAGCGATGAAGCTTCTTTGTTGAAATCCGAATAATTGCAGATAATAGTAAGTAATAACTTTTTTGCATAGGATATTCACATGACCGGTTTTCTGCAACAGCATTTAGAAGACTGATTAACAGGGAAGTGAGCACAATGTATTACCACTACATAGGTTGTAAGTGGTGAACAATATTACCGAAATTTTTATTATTGCATAAAATGAGCAGTTTTATCTTCTGTGGCAAATATCTGATCTCCAGAGCACATGTGACTTTCCTAAAAAGTGTTTTTTGATGTTTGACTAGCGCAAGTGGACGGAATCTCCTTCTGTTTCAGCGGTTTTCACGTACAATATAATGCTGCTTATTCAGTTTTCCGCCTGATAACCCCAGAGGAACATCGAATACTTCTCTCGAGGTGGTTGGCGGGCGGGAAGGTGGAGGGGAGTGGAAGTCGAACACCGAGATTAATCGTTGCGTAGTCGTGAATATATTTTGTATTTTGTCGCCTCAGCGACAACCAACAGTTGACTAAAATCTGTTAAGGCAAACCCTGCACATTCTACTTGATAGGAAATTCGAAGCCTGCCGCCGAACTCTGGTGAGGACGTCTTCCAGTGCACGCATTCCTCTTTACAATGTTTTTTATTTCACTAAGCTCTGCTTAATCATATTTTCCGTTTTTTTTTTCGAAAATTTTGTCAACATCCAAGTAGTTTGTTTTTTCTTTTTTTTGCTGTTCATTTCGATGCTCCTTAGTTTCATGATTTATGCGGCGTTTGCTCATTTGATAGAGCATGAGATGGATAGCCTGGTGATTGATTTTTTTTTGTATCGAGTAAATCCTTCCAGGTTTTCGCGTCCGACTTCATTTCGTACTTCCGTGTAGTGCCATCATTGTCAGGTGAACTTAATCAAATTTGCAAGCACTAGAAAGGAAAGAAATATTTTAAAAAAAAGGAAGCCATTGTGTCAATTCAAGGTTTAGAGCGAACTAGAAATTTCACTCATAAACGGGCGCTCGCTCATATCGATTAAGAGAAATGTAGATTTTTATGAGAAATTTTCGCCATAAAATGACAGCAAGCACTCGCTTGGTAGTACTGGACTACTACAAATCGGTTGAAAGCACTTGCATCCAGAGGCTGAGCCATGCGCACATATTATTCCAGTGCGTATTGTTTCAATACGTGTGGCGACTATGAAGACGAAAGGTAGGTTGCCATGTTTGCCCCTTTGAAGGAGGTTCGCAGTTCCATTCGTCATCGGCCAATGTTCGCGATATGGCAAGGTCACTGTAGTCAAAAATGATGATACGAAATGCCGTAAAACCACAGTTGTGAGACAAGGACTTATAAAGCTATCTTTGCGAGGAGAGGGGGGGGAGGGGTGATGCAGCTTGTCGCTTTCCTGTGCATTCTACAGTTTTTTAAATCTTTGCTGTTAATGATGTCAATGTACGCTTGCCGAACACTGCCGACGTTATCATCAGATTACTTTGTTCTCGAATCAGTTTTGAATTGCCTAAACTTTTATGAATAGAAGCTTCGTAAGAATTTTTTTCCCTTTTACGGGAAGCACAGTCGATCTTTTCCATACATCCAGTTCATCGATGCACTCTATAAACGTGGGGAATTCAGCAATAACAGTATCTGAAAGTTTATTTTTAAGGGCAAGATTCTTCCGGTGGCTGCCACTGTTGAGCGGCAGCGGATCGATATGATAGAAGAATACGAAAGACGACTCATGCTGGGTCAGATGCAGCGAATGCACCGCGCTCAAATGGTACTTGCCACTCACCCTTTCATCTTTTTCCCACTCGACCATTTTTTCGTGCCTCGATGGACGCATATACTGATGCAGCCGCTTAGCCAAAGAATTATGAGTAATGGAAATTCTGCACCCGAAGTAGCCGAAAGGGAAACTCATGGAATTCTCTTGTAATCAGTGAAACGAGAGGAAAAGAAACCTCTATCTTGGCAGTCAAAATTTGGAGTACAGCTGGTCGATTTTACAGCTTCAGGAATGCAAGAGCAGAAATCGGCGTTTTGAATTAATATCTGTTTGAAATTTCATATTTTTATAAACATTGCCAGAAGCATCGCTATAGTCACCCTCTTAATACAATCAGATTTTTGCGATTTTTTTTTTTTTGAATTCTCGGGCGAAATACTTTCAATCTTCATGCGATACGCTCCGTTTTTTTAAAAAATTTTTTGCGGAATTTTCCTTTTGAGTCATTGGTGATTGAATGTTTCGTTTTCCCCCCAGAATGAAGGCAGAAACGAGCTTGCCGGACAAGCATGCAGTTGTGCAGAATGCTAGGCAAGATCAAGACGAGTATGTCGGTGTTTGAGCCACTACACAAACGTTCTAGCAAATTTCCCATATTTTATGGCTGTTTCGGTATATATAAGTTTGTATTCACGGTGTATCATGTATGAAAGTTAGGAATGAACAGATAATGAGGCTCATCAGTGTGCTCAAAAATTGATCCGATTTTTTAGCGTAGAAGGGAGATGAGTGAGCTTGGTTGGAAAGCGCGTGTAAAGAAGGGAAGTCGTTCGTACCGGGCGCTTACTCCCTTCAGTAAATGCAAGAATTATTCTGTGTAGGAAAAGAGATTATGATGCAGATAGTAGTTCGTATGCACGTGCTACAGGTGGTGTGCTACATCTCTCTCTGCCTTTAGCATACTTTTTGAGAGTGTAAGAAAGGTGAGAAATGACGCCCGTGTTCTTTATTTTGGTTGTGTCCTTGAATCGCTTCATCAACGAACCAGATAAATTTTTTCATAACCGCAATTCAGATTGATGTGGTTCTGTTTTTCCCTCAAGTTGTGTAGTGGATTTTAAGTTCAATTGGGTTGAGTTAGCGAATAGTTGAAGGCAAAATGCGAGGATTATGGTTGCGATCGTTAGCATAACGGTGAATGCCAGAGAGAAGCGCCAACAGCTGATCCAGATAGCTGGATGGACAGAGGGAGCTATTTTCATGTTTCTGAGAAAATTTGAGTCATGAAAGCCGCTGTCTTCCAATAATGTTTTTTTATTGGATTAGTTGGCATCAGTAACTGGGAGCTTCTGTGCGTTCTTTATGGAAAAAAAATTTTAAATTGTATAGCAAATTTCCCATATTTTATGGCTGTTTCGGTATATATAAGTTTGTATTCACGGTGTATCATGTATGAAAGTTAGGAATGAATAGGTAATGAGGCTCATCAGTGTGCTCAAAAATTGATCCGATTTTTTAGCGTAGAAGGGAGATGAGTGAGCTTGGTTGGAAAGCGCGTGTAAAGAAGGGAAGTCGTTCGTACCGGGCGCTTACTCCCTTCAGTAAATGCAAGAATTATTCTGTATAGGAAAAGAGATTATGATGCAGATAGTAGTTCGTATGCACGTGCTACAGTTGGTGTGCTACATCTCTCTCTGCCTTTAGCATACTTTTTGAGAGTGTAAGAAAGGTGAGAAATGACGCCCGTGTTCTTTATTTTGGTTGTGTCCTTGAATCGCTTCATCAACGAACCAGATAAATTTTTTCATAACCGCAATTCAGATTGATGTGGTTCTGTTTTTCCCTCAAGTTGTGTAGTGGATTTTAAGTTCAATTGGGTTGAGTTAGCGAATAGTTGAAGGCAAAATGCGAGGATTATGGTTGCGATCGTTAGCATAACGGTGAATGCCAGAGAGAAGCGCCAACAGCTGATCCAGATAGCTGGATGGACAGAGGGAGCTATTTTCATGTTTCTGAGAAAATTTGAGTCATGAAAGCCGCTGTCTTCCAATAATGTTTTTTTTATTGGATAGGTTGGCATCAGTAACTGGGAGCTTCTGTGCGTTCTTTATGGAAAAAAAATTTTAAATTGTATTTTAAGGTTCTTTGATCAGATCGGATGAGAACAGTGTGACCCATCGCCGTTTTTTTTTGACGATCCGCCGCGCGAAGTGATCACGGAATTTTTTGACTTGACTTTGATTGACTAAATTCATTGAAAATGTTGACATTTTGGGAGAGTTAATTTTTTTTCTTTCAATTTTATTTTAGCATCTCCAATAATGTTTTTTTTATTGGATAGGTTGGCATCAGTAACTGGGAGCTTCTGTGCGTTCTTTATGGAAAAAAAATTTTAAATTGTATTTTAAGGTTCTTTGATGAGATCGGATGAGAACAGTGTGACCGATCGCCGTTTTTTTTTTTGATGGTCCGCCGCGCGAAGTGATCACGGAATTTTTTGACTTGACTTTGATTGACTAAATTCATTGAAAATGTTGACATTTTGGGAGAGTTAATTTTTTTTCTTTCAATTTTATTTTAGCATCTTTTAAGGTTCGTCAAGCCTCTCATTTTTAGCAGCTATTATCAGCTACTTTTGTCACCGCTATCACCTTGTCGAAAGGTTTCATTGGTTTGCGCTCTAATAAGGCAGTCGTTTTGCGAGCTTCTATGTTCAAACTCCTTCCGTCCTTACCGCCGCCATTCTCTCCCTCCATCCCTTCCGCCCGTCTTTCATGTCTTTCCGAGTCGCACAACTCACCGGTATCAATTTGCCTCTGTTGAGTATGTGCGTATCTGATGAGCCAGAGCAGAGAAGGAGTTTACTGCTCGATTGCATTGATGTGCTCTCCATACAACTCATGTTTTGCTTTTAGCACGACTCGGATGAAAGTCATCAGCTATCTTTTCTTAACCGATTGTTCGCCAGCCGAGCACCAGGTTGGATTTTAGTCTTGTGAAAAAAAAAAACGAAGTGTTTCTTCTTGGTAACGTCTCAAGACAAAACGCTAAGAACATCCAGCTGCTTCCATCTGATTTCAGGAAACATTTTTGCCTGCCCTTATTCCGATTTTTGTACCCCCACATACAAATTCCCTAACGCAAACTGATTAGTGATCCATGCTGCGCAATGTTGTAGCATGCGTGCCTTCTTGTATTATGTGTTCATGTGCAGTCTTTCTTGTGAGGGATGAAAGAATCATGAAATTTCGACAAAGAAACACTTCACCAGCTGTAACACAGGATGGAGTGTTACCATAAAATTATGTTATCTAAGAAGAGAGTGAGCCTAAAATCTAAGTTAATATCTTATCATCAAAATTGTGTTGGTATCGTTATTCATTGTTATAGAAGTAAAATACGGTGTGCAAGTTAAGCATTCAACATTTATCTCTTGCACGTCTTGTTCGGTACATTTGTTCATGATCGTCGATTTTTCAGTAATTTCTAACGTTAAATATGTGGTTAAATCTAACGCATCTAGTCGGTCGGTGTTTGCGATTAGAGTTTTCTCGATGTGGCATACTGAAAATAGCTTAACAATCTCCGGGCGCTAAATTGCCTTATAACTTTCATAAGGTATTTTAAAAAGAATTTTTTAAAGATGGAACTTTTACTCTGGCTTTGGACAGCGAAAAGTTATGATAAAATATCAGTGAAAGAGCGCAACAATAATCAGGATTTGTTCACTGGAGGGCAATATGGGAGTGAGGGGAAAATTTGAAATGTGGTCTTTTAGATTTTCATACTGCTTTTTATATTAACTTTGTCTGCTTATTTGTCATTCCTCATAGTTTTCTTGTTTTTTTCGGAAGCCTTAGCGCTAATCAGTGATACAATGCAAAAATTTGTACGGTTACATTCCAAAGAATCATTGGTATAGAGTAGTTTCGTGTTGAAGATCAGCCTCCATCAGAAGATCAAGTCAGGCAATTGATGGATATGGGTTTTGGCAATCGGCAGATGGTCGTCGAAGCGTTACGCCAAAACGGGAACGATGCGTCAGCGGCCGCCAACCAACTTTTACATAATAGTCGATAGCACTCGTTTCGATCATAATTACTCATGCTAAAGGGCAACTTTTTTTAATATCCTTTAACCGGCCACTCGATAGAACGATAAGGTAGTGGAACATTTAATGAATTCATTGCTATGATCTCTCGAATTTTAGTTAAGTTCGATTTGAGCTGTTGCGAGCAGCAATTATCGTTGTTTAATGATTCGAATCATTTCGAGTATAAAACTATCCTCTCGAGGCAGTGGCACATTATGTTTGACGAATTTTTTGATGTTTTTCAATCTTAAAATTCCATGCCTCGATCTCTCATTGTTTTTTGTTTCTTTTTCAGATGATCTTTGCTGTTTCTGATCTTTTGCTTTTCGTTCGCTCTTCTCTGCTATTATTGCGGAACGAAGAGGAAGGAAAGCGAATGACTTTTTTTCATATTGTTTTTGTTATTTTGATAAGCTATTGTTTGTAATTATTCTTAAATGAATTTAATAGTGAACTCTTTTAGTATTGTTAGCAATAAGGAATGCTTCCAGAAAGGAGATCCGCGCTGCTGTAAGAAATTTTATTGCAATGAATAGTTGGAGTTTTTTCGTCGACATCTTTCTGTTATTGATGGGAGAGAGAGAGTGGGAGGTGCGAGGGCAAAAGAGAGGGAATTATTCGCTAATAGATCGAAGAAATGATTTTTGAATGTCGTTAATCGCGTAAAAGTAATTGATTGTGCGATGTGATAAACAGCAATTCTCCATTGGAACGTATTTAAGGTAAATTGTGCCAATTTTATTATGCGATCATCTGTTTTGTAATGTTCACTAGTCATTTTTACAGTATCAGTTACATATAGTTGTGTGCATACGAAATAAAGCTTGATTCCTTTACGTTTGTTTATTGATAAGTTGTTTAGTTGATATCGCTTCTGGTTCAAATTACCACACAAGTGTTTATTTCTTTTATGAATAAAATGTTGGAGTATTGCTATAGCTTAATGATAGATCGTTAAACAAGACAGTAGAGAGAGTTGGCTGGGCAGACGAAAACCCATCAGGTCCATTCTAAACCGCACATAACGGTGGCAAATTCACGGCGATTTCATGTTGACTGTCATTATGAATTGCTCATCGTGATTGTTCCTAAATGTCCCACAAGACTGATCAGCCAGCGCAAAATTGGTTGTTCGCCGACCACGTATTGTTTGTTCTTGCAGCTTCCTGTGAATTGCCTCAAGCTCGTTAAATAGGCAGTAAAAACAATTGATCTAGTCCAGTGGTGCAAAGCGATGCACCCGTTACTTGACGGCTGCATACAGCCAATATAACGGCTCACGTCAGGGTTGCGTACTATACATTTGTGCCGAATTTACGAACACGGCCAGTGGTTGATGACTGTGATGGTTTCGTTGTATGCCTTAGTACTCGTTTTGTCTTATGTAAATAGGGGAACACTTGCGTTTCATACCCCCTCAAAAAACTAAACTTGACGTAATTTCATTACTGCAGAACACGGTTGAACACATGACGTGCCACTGCGTAACGATAAAGTGATCATGTCGCACATCGGCATATGCGTTATGCCACTTTGCAGTTCCATTTTTCGAAAGCTTAGACAAAATGTTGAGGTATTAAGTGTTTTGAAGGTTGCATTGCTGTTGAAAAGTTGTGTGCAAATCGGTAGGCATTGCACTCGCCAAGAGTTACAACGATCGGAATCCCACAGAGGCAGTGATCGGGATGTCAGCAAAGAAGCGATTTAGCGACCGAGTCGACTGTGAAATGGCCAGACGTGGAGTGTGGCTAGTGAAGGTGGGCAATCGCTTTGCGTTACTGTGAGTCTCATACTGCGTCCTTATGCGTCTTGGCAAACTTGCATTCACAACGAGTATTTTGGCGATCTTGGGTCCGTGTGTATACACGTGTGTCTGTGTCCATATTTGTTGGGCAGCTCCTATCGGCGAGTAGGTGAACCTGTAGGTAACAGACACCTTAGGGACCTTTCTCGTGTTCCGCTTCCAGCCGATTTATCTGCTTCAACTATGTCTTCTTAAAAGTGGCACAGAAGTTCGTGCGTTTTACAGTAGGTCAAGCTGCGCATCTCACTGGTTGGATCGTAGGAAAAGAAATCTAGCGGAGGTTTTTCACGAATAGTAGGATCTGTTGATTCATGGTTTTTTGTTGCCTCTGATCAAGTTATGGGATTGTCTAGCCTAATGCACGAAACCGTCAAAACGCATGTTGTGCGAGTCTAGTGGCACCCACTTTCACTCGTTTGACTTATTTGTAGCCTTTCTACAGTTCTGTACCACCTGAGAATTTTACCAGGTCCCGCGCTATCTGTCGGAAGTTTGGGAAAAGCATGCGGGACGCAATGTAGGTACATTGGTGATCAAATCCGCAAGCGGCAAGACAGACATCATTTTCAAAAGCAGCTCTGGTCTCTGTACTACAGCAGGTTAGTTACTGTTCATTCATGTCATTTTCTATCATTTACAGAGCTGTCATGAGACTTGCTTATCAAAAAGATGCGATTTCGCAGAAATCAGGAATATGATAGTGACCATGGTCAAAGGTCACATTTTCGATCCTTCATGAATAGCACTTCGGGATGGGCGAGTCCTGAAGGGTACTCCTAGAAAGTTTGGTGGCGATGTGACCACCTAGAAAAGTGAGCATTCAGTTGTGCAAAAGCGGATGTGTTCTTGGTGTTCCTGAGATTACACTTCAGAAGCGAATTCGGAAAATTCGAAGAAATCGGAAAGTTTTACGATTACATATTAGAGCTCGTTAAGACTATAGGTCCAGGTTTTTTGTACAGGTTGAATTCCAACCACATATGGACCACTCTTCCCCTAATTTGCTTACCATCTTTTTTCCCGTCCCTTCCCTCTCTTCCCGCTCCCCCCTTCCCCCATCAGTTACTCATATATATCAAGGTTGAGAGATGAGCCACAGCCGACATATCAACAAGCATGAAGAGCATTGGAAAGTTTCGAAATATTTTCGAGGAAAATCCTTCAAAAACATTTGAGCCGTTAACACTCGTGGGGTACTAAATAACCGCTTTGTGGCATATTTTTATCTTTATGATTTTTTAGCTAGAAAATTATTCCCCGCAAAATTTCAGTCGCGAATTTTGAGAATCCTTTCGAGACATTGGCGCGCAAAAGTTTGTCGGAAATTGAAAAGAGAAATGCCTATTGTTGGAGTCGGAAGTTCGGCTCGATTGTTTGGTATTTCGCTGTTATAGTCTAGGTGGTTGCGAATAAATGGTTCTAAACTGCCATAGATGAAACATTGATGCAAAAACTTCGAAGTGGTCTTAGATAATGCTTTTTTTCCTGGTGGGACCTAGGACCTTGTGCAAGATTTTAGCTGAAGCAGAGAATGTTTCAAGCGGCCGCGCATGGACAAGAAAAAAGGATAGGTTCACTTTTATGCGCTTATGAAGTTTGCATTCGCAAGTGTTACGTCTGTGCTACTGTGGTTCGAAAACCGTCCTGGCTAGCTTTTTGGAAACTTGATATATGTACATGATGCCCCACCATGCATACATACCAGGTGGTCTCAAAGATCCGCGGCAAGTAAAGTTTTTTAAACTCGATTTGGAAAGTAAATGTTAGCTTCATCGTATGATTGTATGTTTATATTTGTCTTTTTGATTTGTTTCAGCTCGGAAAGTACTGAAGCTAATGTTATGAAATTTGGTCAGTATGGTGTAATGCTTATCTTAGAATGGTTTTCTCTGTGCAACTGAGATTGATTCATCGATTCCGAAGAGGTTATAGGCACTTGACGGTGATGGCAGGTCTAACTGCATTTCCATTGGTGCAAACCTTGCATAAGATTTCTGTGGCAGGCTTGTTTGCATGCCCCCGTCTCTAGTTCTACCTGCTCTCAGTGTCTGCTTGATCCATCCCTCCTTCACTTTCCCTGCTCTCTCCATATAATCGAGGTTATTATGGCTTTAAGTGAACTGCAGCGAAGGCCAATAGCATCATTTCTTAAGGAACCCACTTTTATATGTATGTGGCAATAATATTTGAACAGTTTCTTTCCTGTCGGAATGCAGAACACGGCTATAAGACTGTGGCCGTGTTGAGACGTGATCGTGAGGTGTCGTCTTCAGAATCTGAAACCAACTCAGCAGAAGGGTCGCCGAGCACGTCGCAGCCGTCCACCAGTGGATTAAGTCATTCACGGTCGAGCTCGGCTTTACCGCTTGGGAAAAAGAAGCCCGCCGTTTCGGAGATCCCTAGCGAATACACATTTCTCATCTCAGATGTCAAAAATCAATCGCTGAGTATTCTCTCTGAGGGTAATTTTTACCTCCACTTGTTTATTTAAACTTCGTTTTCGCTTTTTAAAGAGACTATTGCATTGTGCTTTTGTGAGTCAGAACAGTTTGATTCTTAGGACGTCTAGATGATTTCGGCCAACGGAACTGCTCGGTTGTAGTAGCAGTTTAGAAAATGCGAGTTTTGCGGACACATGATCTTTTGACTAGATCGAAGTTTTTAACAGGTACACTTATTCGAATACAGTCGATATGTTGGTAGGGATTCGTTCATGACTATCATTTTAGGTATGCGCTATTTTCAGATAAGAGTGGTCTGAACGAAGATGCGGAAGTGTGTTCGGGTCGCCTCAGCCTCGAGGGTCGTGTTGTAAAACGTGCCGATTGTCGTCCACCGCAGACGGCCGGTTACCTCAAAATGAAAATGTTTGTTTTTTTGTTTTTTTTTTCTAATCCTATGTTATATTTACTTGTTGATTCCATGTTGCTTATGCAGCTCCCAACACCGCTGCTTCTGGGCCATTCTTGGTGATTATAATAAAGAAACTAACCAGGAGCTTTGTAAATTCAGTTAGATGACAGATTTCGACGATGGTGATTTGCATCCCACAACACCCAAAAAAATTTTTGAGAAATGCAGTGACAATTGTTGGAGAATAGGAGGTGGATGCCATATCGATTTCACCATAATATCCTGTTATGAACCAGGAAATTTGTAATTGGTTCTTATGGTATTTGGTATTTCAGCAATCATATAGAAAAAAGCAGCATACCGAAGCGTCAGCTGAAGCAGATTGACAAAGCGGAAGTGAAGTTCAAGCCTATTGCCATCCACGCCGAAACGGTAGCCCTTCTATATTTTTGTGGAATTATAACTTAAATTTTGGCCGATCATTTACACATGATTTCATATCCCCGCTCTTCCAAACAGTAGAGCAGTTTTGCAGCTGATTCCCTTAAGAGAGGAACTGTTTGATCCGTTTAGAACAGCAAACTGGTTCAGGGTTGGTGTGCTACATCTCTCTCTGCCTTTAGCATACTTTTTGAGAGTGTAAGAAAGGTGAGAAATGACGCCCGTGTTCTTTATTTTGGTTGTGTCCTTGAATCGCTTCATCAACGAACCAGATAAATTTTTTCATAACCGCAATTCAGATTGATGTGGTTCTGTTTTTCCCTCAAGTTGTGTAGTGGATTTTAAGTTCAATTGGGTTGAGTTAGCGAATAGTTGAAGGCAAAATGCGAGGATTATGGTTGCGATCGTTAGCATAACGGTGAATGCCAGAGAGAAGCGCCAACAGCTGATCCAGATAGCTGGATGGACAGAGGGAGCTATTTTCATGTTTCTGAGAAAATTTGAGTCATGAAAGCCGCTGTCTTCCAATAATGTTTTTTTATTGGATTAGTTGGCATCAGTAACTGGGAGCTTCTGTGCGTTCTTTATGGAAAAAAAATTTTAAATTGTATTTTAAGGTTCTTTGATCAGATCGGATGAGAACAGTGTGACCCATCGCCGTTTTTTTTTGACGATCCGCCGCGCGAAGTGATCACGGAATTTTTTGACTTGACTTTGATTGACTAAATTCATTGAAAATGTTGACATTTTGGGAGAGTTAATTTTTTTTCTTTCAATTTTATTTTAGCATCTTTTAAGGTTCGTCAAGCCTCCCATTTTTATCAGCTATTATCAGCTACTTTTGTCACCGCTATCACCTTGTCGAAAGGTTTCATTGGTTTGCGCTCTAATAAGGCAGTCGTTTTGCGAGCTTCTATGTTCAAACTCCTTCCGTCCTTACCGCCGCCATTCTCTCCCTCCATCCCTTCCGCCCGTCTTTCATGTCTTTCCGAGTCGCACAACTCACCGGTATCAATTTGCCTCTGTTGAGTATGTGCGTATCTGATGAGCCAGAGCAGAGAAGGAGTTTACTGCTCGATTGCATTGATGTGCTCTCCATACAACTCATGTTTTGCTTTTAGCACGACTCGGATGAAAGTCATCAGCTATCTTTTCTTAACCGATTGTTCGCCAGCCGAGCACCAGGTTGGATTTTAGTCTTGTGAAAAAAAAAAACGAAGTGTTTCTTCTTGGTAACATCTCAAAACAAAACGCTAAGAACATCCAGCTGCTTCCATCTGATTTCAGGAAACATTTTTGCCTGCCCTTATTCCGATTTTTGTACCCCCACATACAAATTCCCTAACGCAAACTGATTAGTGATCCATGCTGCGCAATGTTGTAGCATGCGTGCCTTCTTGTATTATGTGTTCATGTGCAGTCTTTCTTGTGAGGGATGAAAGAATCATGAAATTTCGACAAAGAAACACTTCACCAGCTGTAACACAGGATGGAGTGTTACCATAAAATTATGTTATCTAAGAAGAGAGTGAGCCTCAAATCTAAGTTAATATCTTATCATCAAAATTGTGTTGGTATCGTTATTCATTGTTATAGAAGTAAAATACGGTGAGCAAGTTAAGCATTCAACATTTATCTCTTGCACGTCTTGTTCGGTACATTTGTTCATGATGGTCGATTTTTCAGTAATTTCTAACGTTAAATATGTGGTTAAATCTAACGCATCTAGTCGGTCGGTGTTTGCGATTAGAGTTTTCTCGATGTGGCATACTGAAAATAGCTTAACAATCTCCGGGCGCTAAATTGCCTTATAACTTTCATAAGGTATTTTAAAAAGAATTTTTTAAAGATGGAACTTTTACTCTGGCTTTGGACAGCGAAAAGTTATGATAAAATATCAGTGAAAGAGCGCAACAATAATCAGGATTTGTTCACTGGAGGGCAATATGGGAGTGAGGGGAAAATTTGAAATGTGGTCTTTTAGATTTTCATACTGCTTTTTATATTAACTTTGTCTGCTTATTTGTCATTCCTCGTAGTTTTCTTGTTTTTTTCGGAAGCCTTAGCGCTAATCAGTGATACAATGCAAAAATTTGTACGGTTACATTCCAAAGAATCATTGGTATAGAGTAGTTTCGTGTTGAAGATCAGCCTCCATCAGAAGATCAAGTCAGGCAATTGATGGATATGGGTTTTGGCAATCGGCAGATGGTCGTCGAAGCGTTACGCCAAAACGGGAACGATGCGTCAGCGGCCGCCAACCAACTTTTACATAATAGTCGATAGCACTCGTTTCGATCATAATTACTCATGCTAAAGGGCAACTTTTTTTAATATCCTTTAACCGGCCACTCGATAGAACGATAAGGTAGTGGAACATTTAATGAATTCATTGCTATGATCTCTCGAATTTTAGTTAAGTTCGATTTGAGCTGTTGCGAGCAGCAATTATCGTTGTTTAATGATTCGAATCATTTCGAGTATAAAACTATGCTCTCGAGGCAGTGGCACATTATGTTTGGCGAATTTTTTGAGTTTTTTCAATCTTAAAATTCCATGCCTCGATCTCTCATTGTTTTTTGTTTCTTTTTCAGATGATCTTTGCTGTTTCTGATCTTTTGCTTTTCGTTCGCTCTTCTCTGCTATTATTGCGGAACGAAGAGGAAGGAAAGCGAATGACTTTTTTTCATATTGTTTTTGTTATTTTGATAAGCTATTGTTTGTAATTATTCTTAAATGAATTTAATAGTGAACTCTTTTAGTATTGTTAGCAATAAGGAATGCTTCCAGAAAGGAGATCCGCGCTGCTGTAAGAAATTTTATTGCAATGAATAGTTGGAGTTTTTTCGTCGACATCTTTCTGTTATTGATGGGAGAGAGAGAGTGGGAGGTGCGAGGGCAAAAGAGAGGGAATTATTCGCTAATAGATCGAAGAAATGATTTTTGAATGTCGTTAATCGCGTAAAAGTAATTGATTGTGCGATGTGATAAACAGCAATTCTCCATTGGAACGTATTTAAGGTAAATTGTGCCAATTTTATTATGCGATCATCTGTTTTGTAATGTTCACTAGTCATTTTTACAGTATCAGTTACATATAGTTGTGTGCATACGAAATAAAGCTTGATTCCTTTACGTTTGTTTATTGATAAGTTGTTTAGTTGATATCGCTTCTGGTTCAAATTACCACACAAGTGTTTATTTCTTTTATGAATAAAATGTTGGAGTATTGCTATAGCTTAATGATAGATCGTTAAACAAGACAGTAGAGAGAGTTGGCTGGGCAGACGAAAACCCATCAGGTCCATTCTAAACCGCACATAACGGTGGCAAATTCACGGCGATTTCATGTTGACTGTCATTATGAATTGCTCATCGTGATTGTTCCTAAATGTCCCACAAGACTGATCAGCCAGCGCAAAATTGGTTGTTCGCCGACCACGTATTGTTTGTTCTTGCAGCTTCCTGTGAATTGCCTCAAGCTCGTTAAATAGGCAGTAAAAACAATTGATCTAGTCCAGTGGTGCAAAGCGATGCACCCGTTACTTGACGGCTGCATACAGCCAATATAACGGCTCACGTCAGGGTTGCGTACTATACATTTGTGCCGAATTTACGAACACGGCCAGTGGTTGATGACTGTGATGGTTTCGTTGTATGCCTTAGTACTCGTTTTGTCTTATGTAAATAGGGGAACACTTGCGTTTCATACCCCCTCAAAAAACTAAACTTGACGTAATTTCATTACTGCAGAACACGGTTGAACACATGACGTGCCACTGCGTAACGATAAAGTGATCATGTCGCACATCGGCATATGCGTTATGCCACTTTGCAGTTCCATTTTTCGAAAGCTTAGACAAAATGTTGAGGTATTAAGTGTTTTGAAGGTTGCATTGCTGTTGAAAAGTTGTGTGCAAATCGGTAGGCATTGCACTCGCCAAGAGTTACAACGATCGGAATCCCACAGAGGCAGTGATCGGGATGTCAGCAAAGAAGCGATTTAGCGACCGAGTCGACTGTGAAATGGCCAGACGTGGAGTGTGGCTAGTGAAGGTGGGCAATCGCTTTGCGTTACTGTGAGTCTCATACTGCGTCCTTATGCGTCTTGGCAAACTTGCATTCACAACGAGTATTTTGGCGATCTTGGGTCCGTGTGTATACACGTGTGTCTGTGTCCATATTTGTTGGGCAGCTCCTATCGGCGAGTAGGTGAACCTGTAGGTAACAGACACCTTAGGGACCTTTCTCGTGTTCCGCTTCCAGCCGATTTATCTGCTTCAACTATGTCTTCTTAAAAGTGGCACAGAAGTTCGTGCGTTTTACAGTAGGTCAAGCTGCGCATCTCACTGGTTGGATCGTAGGAAAAGAAATCTAGCGGAGGTTTTTCACGAATAGTAGGATCTGTTGATTCATGGTTTTTTGTTGCCTCTGATCAAGTTATGGGATTGTCTAGCCTAATGCACGAAACCGTCAAAACGCATGTTGTGCGAGTCTAGTGGCACCCACTTTCACTCGTTTGACTTATTTGTAGCCTTTCTACAGTTCTGTACCACCTGAGAATTTTACCAGGTCCCGCGCTATCTGTCGGAAGTTTGGGAAAAGCATGCGGGACGCAATGTAGGTACATTGGTGATCAAATCCGCAAGCGGCAAGACAGACATCATTTTCAAAAGCAGCTCTGGTCTCTGTACTACAGCAGGTTAGTTACTGTTCATTCATGTCATTTTCTATCATTTACAGAGCTGTCATGAGACTTGCTTATCAAAAAGATGCGATTTCGCAGAAATCAGGAATATGATAGTGACCATGGTCAAAGGTCACATTTTCGATCCTTCATGAATAGCACTTCGGGATGGGCGAGTCCTGAAGGGTACTCCTAGAAAGTTTGGTGGCGATGTGACCACCTAGAAAAGTGAGCATTCAGTTGTGCAAAAGCGGATGTGTTCTTGGTGTTCCTGAGATTACACTTCAGAAGCGAATTCGGAAAATTCGAAGAAATCGGAAAGTTTTACGATTACATATTAGAGCTCGTTAAGACTATAGGTCCAGGTTTTTTGTACAGGTTGAATTCCAACCACATATGGACCACTCTTCCCCTAATTTGCTTACCATCTTTTTTCCCGTCCCTTCCCTCTCTTCCCGCTCCCCCCTTCCCCCATCAGTTACTCATATATATCAAGGTTGAGAGATGAGCCACAGCCGACATATCAACAAGCATGAAGAGCATTGGAAAGTTTCGAAATATTTTCGAGGAAAATCCTTCAAAAACATTTGAGCCGTTAACACTCGTGGGGTACTAAATAACCGCTTTGTGGCATATTTTTATCTTTATGATTTTTTAGCTAGAAAATTATTCCCCGCAAAATTTCAGTCGCGAATTTTGAGAATCCTTTCGAGACATTGGCGCGCAAAAGTTTGTCGGAAATTGAAAAGAGAAATGCCTATTGTTGGAGTCGGAAGTTCGGCTCGATTGTTTGGTATTTCGCTGTTATAGTCTAGGTGGTTGCGAATAAATGGTTCTAAACTGCCATAGATGAAACATTGATGCAAAAACTTCGAAGTGGTCTTAGATAATGCTTTTTTTCCTGGTGGGACCTAGGACCTTGTGCAAGATTTTAGCTGAAGCAGAGAATGTTTCAAGCGGCAGCGCATGGACAAGAAAAAAGGATAGGTTCACTTTTATGCGCTTATGAAGTTTGCATTCGCAAGTGTTACGTCTGTGATACTGTGGTTCGAAAACCGTCCTGGCTAGCTTTTTGGAAACTTGATATATGTACATGATGCCCCACCATGCATACATACCAGGTGGTCTCAAAGATCCGCGGCAAGTAAAGTTTTTTAAACTCGATTTGGAAAGTAAATGTTAGCTTCATCGTATGATTGTATGTTTATATTTGTCTTTTTGATTTGTTTCAGCTCGGAAAGTACTGAAGCTAATGTTATGAAATTTGGTCAGTATGGTGTAATGCTTATCTTAGAATGGTTTTCTCTGTGCAACTGAGATTGATTCATCGATTCCGAAGAGGTTATAGGCACTTGACGGTGATGGCAGGTCTAACTGCATTTCCATTGGTGCAAACCTTGCATAAGATTTCTGTGGCAGGCTTGTTTGCATGCCCCCGTCTCTAGTTCTACCTGCTCTCAGTGTCTGCTTGATCCATCCCTCCTTCACTTTCCCTGCTCTCTCCATATAATCGAGGTTATTATGGCTTTAAGTGAACTGCAGCGAAGGCCAATAGCATCATTTCTTAAGGAACCCACTTTTATATGTATGTGGCAATAATATTTGAACAGTTTCTTTCCTGTCGGAATGCAGAACACGGCTATAAGACTGTGGCCGTGTTGAGACGTGATCATGAGGTGTCGTCTTCAGAATCTGAAACCAACTCAGCAGAAGGGTCGCCGAGCACGTCGCAGCCGTCCACCAGTGGATTAAGTCATTCACGGTCGAGCTCGGCTTTACCGCTTGGGAAAAAGAAGCCCGCCGTTTCGGAGATCCCTAGCGAATACACATTTCTCATCTCAGATGTCAAAAATCAATCGCTGAGTATTCTCTCTGAGGGTAATTTTTACCTCCACTTGTTTATTTAAACTTCGTTTTCGCTTTTTAAAGAGACTATTGCATTGTGCTTTTGTGAGTCAGAACAGTTTGATTCTTAGGACGTCTAGATGATTTCGGCCAACGGAACTGCTCGGTTGTAGTAGCAGTTTAGAAAATGCGAGTTTTGCGGACACATGATCTTTTGACTAGATCGAAGTTTTTAACAGGTACACTTATTCGAATACAGTCGATATGTTGGTAGGGATTCGTTCATGACTATCATTTTAGGTATGCGCTATTTTCAGATAAGAGTGGTCTGAACGAAGATGCGGAAGTGTGTTCGGGTCGCCTCAGCCTCGAGGGTCGTGTTGTAAAACGTGCCGATTGTCGTCCACCGCAGACGGCCGGTTACCTCAAAATGAAAATGTTTGTTTTTTTGTTTTTTTTTTCTAATCCTATGTTATATTTACTTGTTGATTCCATGTTGCTTATGCAGCTCCCAACACCGCTGCTTCTGGGCCATTCTTGGTGATTATAATAAAGAAACTAACCAGGAGCTTTGTAAATTCAGTTAGATGACAGATTTCGACGATGGTGATTTGCATCCCACAACACCCAAAAAAATTTTTGAGAAATGCAGTGACAATTGTTGGAGAATAGGAGGTGGATGCCATATCGATTTCACCATAATATCCTGTTATGAACCAGGAAATTTGTAATTGGTTCTTATGGTATTTGGTATTTCAGCAATCATATAGAAAAAAGCAGCATACCGAAGCGTCAGCTGAAGCAGATTGACAAAGCGGAAGTGAAGTTCAAGCCTATTGCCATCCACGCCGAAACGGTAGCCCTTCTATATTTTTGTGGAATTATAACTTAAATTTTGGCCGATCATTTACACATGATTTCATATCCCCGCTCTTCCAAACAGTAGAGCAGTTTTGCAGCTGATTCCCTTAAGAGAGGAACTGTTTGATCCGTTTAGAACAGCAAACTGGTTCAGGGTAACGGTCATGATTTTTGGCATGCTCACGACCTCTCAAAAGCTCCGTTTTTTGCATTGGGGAGGAAGGGAGGGTGGGGATTGGGAGAGGGGGGGGGGCAGAATAGTTACATATGTATGTTTGCGAAATGAGTAAATACTTTCAGTTGGCACGAGAGCGTCAAAAGAAGGAGGGTGCGAAGACGGTACGCGGTGATAAGGATACCATCAGGCAGGCAATCTTCCACGCGTTCGAGAAGCATCAATATTATCGACTTATAGATCTGCAAAAGTTGACCAACCAACCGCCGGTACGTTGGCTTGAAATAGCTATGAGTAATCTGGGAGGCAGGACGCAGAAGAAGGGAGTTCGATTTGAATAAGAGTTAAGCGAACTGGAGCGAAGTTGACTTTGACTGAAACTTGACCTGTTGGAGCGCAACTAGATTTGAATGAGAGTTATGCGTAACGACGGAAAGTGTATAGCTGCTGTACCGGCATGCTTGAATCTTTTATATATGTACATATATATATATATACATATACACATATATATATACAGTTGTATAGTTAATCCTACAACTTTGCCACTAATGTTTTTGGCGGACTGTAAATCTAATTCAGTTCTGATTATGCCGATCATTCTTAAAGATGTTTTCCGGATTGTTATGAATATTAGATGTGCTTTTCATGCGCTGAATATTCTTACTTCTTGCAGCATGTCCATAAATAGTTTAAGGCGCATCGAAGGTGCAGTCAGTATGTACTGTAAAAGAAAACGATTCGGTTCAGTTCTGCGAACATTTTTAAGAGTAAGATTGCGAAGCGAAAATGTTATTGTTCTCGGATTTATTGTGATTGTCGCGTTAATTTAGGTGATATTTTGACACTCAATTTGATATTGTCGTTGCGTGGAAATATTAGGGATGTAATCGTATAACGAAAAAATTTAGGTGGCTCGTTCAATCAAGCAGATTCTAGTTGTTGTGCGAGCTTTGCACCCTCGAAACGAGTTAATTATCGTCGTCTGTATGGGCTTACAATTAAAATGCACAGGAAGAATATTCTTCGTAGCTGCTGCGAATGTCCCTAAGGCGCATCGTAAATGCTTTAATCACGGAACAGCATAGAATGGGGCTTTCCTCTTCTACGTTCCGGTATAGTCCAGTATAAATAAGCTTATCATCATTGCCTCCCACTTCCTGCTCTTCCCGCCACGCCTTACAGCCTACTGGGGTGGTAAACGGCAGCCAGTTTCTCCAGTTGCAGTTTTACTTGATCATCGCTTGGCTGGGAATTGGTCCAGTTACACACGTAAATTTCGAGTTAAGGTCGTAAATACTTTTTAAAATAACCTAAAATGAAATTAAGAGATCAGAAGACAAAGTCGAAGAAAAACGGAGGTAAGTTTGCTCTCAAATAGGCCTATTGAAATTTGTCGTGGCGGTCAGATGCGAGATTTTGGAAGGTATAAGATCTTATACAGTGACAGGCTGTCGCAGATTAAGGCCTTAATCGATCAGATGGTTGTAGGAACATATATACGAAGTAGGAGGTGATCGTATATTTCTCTCAGGAAGAACAGACCGGAGCGGTGATTCGAATTTTTGCCAATATTTCACTCCTTTAATGATTTTCTAAATTAGTTCATAATTGTGGTTAACAAACAGCACCACTCGCGTCCTAAGCACAGTAGCCTCGGTTTGTCAAGGTAACGCAGCAGCTCCTTGTCATTCACCATTAGAGCTTCTTCGTTCATGTTCATCAGATGCGTTTCTAGGGTTTCGTGAAGGAGATTCTAACGGAGATTGCGATATACAACACGACACCACCACATAAATCGATGTGGGAACTCAAACCCGAGTATAGAAACTATGCGGATGTCAAGAAGACCAGTGACGATGACTAAATACTTTCTTCGTTGTTTTCAGCATGCTGACCGGGCCTCGTTTTGGAACACCGTCCAAGCGTTACTTCTCTTTCATGCCCTTTTTTTCTGCACAGCATTCTGTGGCAAGATTGGATGATTGACAAGTTTGATGAGACGTTTGCAGGCAGGGATGGAGGGTAAGAGAGAGAGCAAAGTAATTTGCAAGCCATTAAGGCTGAATCGATTCATTTGAATTCAGTGGTCACTTTAGCGCGCAAGAATCAACGAGCATTGGTCAACGGTAATCGTAAAGTAGGAGCGTATTATCATCATCACGTCGAAATTATCAGCTATGAGAAGTAATGGCCATACACGCTTATGAATTTGTGCTGGGGTGATGAGCTGAACCGTTGTGTGTGTGTGTGTGTGTGTGTATGTGTGCAATCAGGGATGAGTGATGTCAGTACTGCTGGAAGAGACCACTTAATGAATGAAGCATATAATAAATAGAATGAACGACTTCTGTTCCTTTCCATCCCTTTAAGGAAAATGATGCACTTGAATGTGCGTTATTTCTTGTTTTGTGGAGGAGAGCTCACTAAGGTTGCTCAACAAAGCCGTCAGCATTCGAAGTTTCACGAAACGTTTCTTTGTTCTTACTGTTCGTTACGGTTAGCGTAGTGAATTCCAGCGCAGCTGAATGGCTACTGGAACGGTATTTTATATTTCTGCTCTCAATCTTGATGAAATCCCTGCATTATGTTTGACGGAGGGTGATGGATCAATCCTGTTTGTACAGGATAAAATTCTAATCTAGTAGGCAATATTTTGTTGGCTACACAGAGCTCTGTAAAGTTGTCCTCAACTGTTTTGTTGCACGATGCTTTTGATTTGTTGTTTATTGCGCCATGTATTGTTGATGCTGATTCGAAATATTGTTTGCTCGTCATACCTCTATGCAAGTAGTATCAGTTCTGTTGTGGGAGATGAGGAGTCTGTAATGGTTTTAAATTCAAACTTGGTCATTTCTCCATCTGACCGAGCTTTTTTGAAGCAGATGAGTGCAGGTTGATCAATTTTTTTAGCTGTGATGCATGGACCGTTATAAGGAAGATAAAACTTTGGTGGAGCACTCGTCATGGGTACGGATTTTTATGGGGTTGATTATCACTGACTGCGGTGATACTGATTGTTGTTAGCCTGTGTCTTGTTTCATCTTTGAACTGCTCGATAGATAAACACGTTAGCCGATCAAAAAGCTTTCATACATCGAGCAACAGTTTAGCTGAAGCATCAGCTGCTAATCCAAAATACTGAAAACTGTTGCCCAAGACCTAGCGTTTCCTAGAAGCGCTATCAGTAACCTATCTGATTGGCTACTAATTCATATACGTAAAAGTGTTGTGTATGTCGCGCACTGACACGGCTAACATTCTCGCTAATGGCAATTTATAAATCACCTCTCACCAAGCCATTCAAGAATCTTGTTTAGAAGCCACTCTTTCGCGGTCTGTAATGGAGGAAGGGATGCTTTTTTATTGTCGCAGTGTACATAACAGTTTACGTTTATGAATTATATCATTTAATAATATATTGTATCATTCAATTGAATACATAACAGTTTAATTAAATTCATCGTTTTCAGACCCGCTGAAGTTTAGCTTGCTGGAGAGAGGCCTCACGGATCCTCCTCCCACATTTTGTGATATTGGTTCGCACTGTCGATTCAAAGTAGTTCTTTTAAATGACGACAAAAATTCCCCGGCGCGATCGTTTGAGTGTAATATGTTGGGGAGTAGAGTTGCATTTGACGAATTTACTGCTGACTTTGAAATTGCATGAGGGCGTTAACGCATATACGGTCGGTTCGAACGGTGATTCGTTGAAGATGAGTTGTGAGGAGAAATTTGAGAGCAAGATTTACGTCTTCTGGTGAGTTGTGGAGGTGAATATGCATATATGAATAAAATACAGCTGAAATTTTCAGATTCGATTTTCGCTTATTGCCATGCGTGAAGGTCGCAAACGTGATGCTTGGGGTGTGCGAACTGTCTTCGACTGTGGGAGAACAATGAGGAAGAGTTGATTAAACTTTTAAGAAGGTCCATTTCACTAAAACCAGTTGTATTTAATAGTTTGGTTGGCACGATTTGTTTGCAGAAGCAAATGCTTTATTGTGCCGATTATTTTGGGCATGAAAGGTTTCTAGAGGTAAAGGGTGCGTTCATCGTTGAGAGTGAAATCGAAGAAATGCCAAATGAAAAATAACTTAAAGCTCTTTTATACAAACAGTACATAATGCGCAGTATCGGGTACAAAATCGATGAACGACAATGAAAAGAATACAAATGCGAAAAGCGAATACTCATGGTGAATTAAGCAATACAAAGGATTTATCTATACAACATATTCTATACGAAATCAACTGTGCAAGCCTACTGCAGCACCAGTGAACAGTTCGGTAACGTTTAGAGGAGGATGGAAATTTTTTTAAAACAACCACAACTTATTGGATTTCTAACAAAACGTACAAAACCATGGACCACTGCTTCGAGGGGAATGTTTTAACGTTTGAAGTGATCAGAAGTCATTCGGTATTAAGATGGATGTGTTCTAAGCAACCTACTTATGAATTCTTGAAATATATTTTTGGCAGTTTCAAATTTGTCAATAAATTCGACAGTTAAAGCTCGCAGCAAGTACTTCAAAGCCCAAAAGTATCATCAATCTCTTCATCTGTGCACATGCATTTTAATGCCGAACAATCAATAATCATTTTGAATACAAAAATACTCCTTCAGAGCAGTGATGCATTGCATTTACAACATCGACGAATTTATTTTCTTGCAAATGTCGCCCGCAGTGCACCGTTTCCGCAACACAGTGGATGTTGCGTGAAATGGTTTCCTTTCTCATTCCTTTATTTCTTCAACAAAACACTTATATCACAGCAAAAAAAAAGAAAACGTAAAGTAACGTGTTTTTTTTTTCAATGATGACGGGATAAATAGCGGAAAAGCAGATGAACCATTCGTCGCACACTGCTTGCTCCATATGACACCTATTGATGGTGGTGGTTCCGAGTGGGCATTTAGTGGTTTTGGATGATTTTATTTTTAATGCTATGGTTTCCTTAAAAATTATTATGCTTCTATTTAATGCGGTGCAACAGTTGTTTACAAGCATTAAATTGTGCTGACGAGAGCCCATATAAAAACCATCGCCAAATATCAAATAAAGTCGGCAATACTTGTTGCACATTTCATTCATTGTGATTTCCATGCATAAACGTTTTTCCATATTTCCGCTAAACAAACCGAACTATGGAAACGAAAGAAGATCGTAAGCGGTCCAAAGCTGCGCACAAGAAATACCCAACTACGTTTGCCGTAAAAATTGACGACTGTCTCTGAGATGCCTGCCTTCTCAGCTTCGAATAGATTCGTGAGGAACATACTGATATTGGCGACCAGAAGAAAGGTGATCGTCTGCTTACCTGGTTGCTGTGCGTGCAACTCATCATCCCCTTGGATTCGCAGCTTACCTGCTATGAAAATCAAACTCGCTTGAATGCCCGACTGAAAATTCTTTGTATATTGTAACGTTTCACACTCATTCATTCCTTTAGCAGACTGTTTTTCAAAGAGTCAATCTCAAAAGGGAGAAATTGAGGGCGAATTTCTATGTAGAGTACGGTACACATCCAAAGGGATGCAAAGGCAGCTGTAATTTCATCGATTTCCGTGTCGATGCAGCTGACAACTATGCCAACGAATGATTGTTTTGACCACTTTCGGAACGCCTGGTGGTCAGCTTGCTGGCGATCCGTCGGGTAAGCAGCCGGGAATCGAACTCAGGTCTTCCCGCATACGAAGCGGGAGCTCTACCACTAGCCTACTGCCCACCCCCACGAACGGTACACATGTGTGCGGATAATGGTTTCACCAAACGGTGAAGCTTGCTCATTCACTGAACCGGTCCTTGTTTTTTCCTTGCTCGTTTTATCAGACTTAGGCCTGACGATTAAAAACTATATACGCAATTTGTGTGACAGTGATTTTTTAAAATGGTAAACAAGTTGCTGCTGCTTCTTTCTTCCTTTTTCTGAACTCACGTTTTTCGTTCCTATCCACATACAAACTACCATATATCATTCCTGTAGACTTCAGCCTGGACTCCAATTGTAAGGAAAGCTCATATGTGCAATTGTTTTTACATACGTGCGGTACTAAAACTGGAGATGCGTCCCAGACATGAAGGGACCCTGTAAGAGTCGTAAGATGTGCATTGCGAGAAGGATGAACGTTAATGCCTGCCAGTTTTTCTCAGCAGTAAGTCCGAGCAATCCCGACGCTGAATAGATTAATTCTCCAATCAGTCCCAGTGAAAGCAATATTAGATCGAGAAGCTCCTAAATGAGAGTTATGAGACTAATTGCGAGTTATGAAGCCCCCACCGTGAATCTCCATTCTACTATCAAGAGCTAAAAAAAAAAGCTAAAAATTGGGAAAAAATACTGTGGAGAAAAACTGTGGAAAAAACTGGAAAAAAGCAGTGGAAAAAAAACTAAAAATTATTTTTTTTTAGAAGGAACCAAAATTTTCTCAGTTGCAAAATTCCTGAGAGTTATGAGACTAATTGCGAGTTATGAAGCCCCCACCGTGAATCTCCATTCTACTATCAAGAGCTAAAAAAAACTAAAAATTGGAAAAAAATACTGTGGAAAAAACTGTAGAAAAAAGTAATGGAAAAAAACCAAAAATTATTTTTTTTGAGAAGGAACCAAAATTTTCTCAGTTGCAAAATTCTTGGCACTTTTAAAAGCTTAAAAATTGAGAGAGTAACATAAATCTGGGTGGTATTAAAATCAGCCATACATAGGAACAATCTGTGGACACAGACGTGACAAAATGTTTCCGTTCTAATATTGTATTAGCTCCATCACCGTATTGTTGCTTCCATGCAATTATGACTGTTATTCTACCCGAAAGGTCGTAGACCTAAGTCATTCACTCCAGTTAACAATTTTGGGTCCTTAATTAATAATTATATTCACAGATTTTATTTATTGTATTTTTGTTGCAACTTCAAAAAGTTTTACTTCCATCCATTAACACCCTGCACCTATCGGTTACAGTCAAATTACGCGTTCATATTCAGTTGTTCCTTCGAAAAGAAATCTTAGCGACAATTTTTCCGAGCATCGATTTTCATATAGAATCGTCGTTTGAATGCAATCTTCTCATTATATAAATGCCTTTAATAATCTCCGGCCTGATCTCAAAATATTTAATTATTTGTTGAGCGATTTCTTCAATACGAAAGAAATCCATTGGCCAAATTCGGAATCGTTTAGTATAATTATTTAACAATAAATTTCGATAGAAGCCAGTGACTGTTGTGCGAAGAAATACTCGCACTAAACTGCTTTTAAAAACCATCCATCAGTCGACAGGATTGTGAAGACGAATGCTAAATTCCAGTACATGTATGTATGGCCCATTCTAAAAATTAGCCCTTATTTCATTTAACCTCTACAAACTGGTGGAGATGAGCTTTAATCATTCCGCCTATTACACTAGCCACTAGCCGGATTCATGAACTGTCCAGCAATGACAGTTCCTAAAAATCTCCAACGAAAGGTTCATTTTTCTTCCAAACGACCATTGAAGTAAGCTGCAACCCGATCGGTTTCAAAATGCATGGAAATTTTCTGCACATATAACAGCGCATAACTTTCAATGAGTCCGCCTTAAGACTGAGCGAAACGAAGTTGTTTGCGCAGTTGAGTATATCACTAAATTTAGTTATTACGTCTTCGGTGACTTCTAAGTTGGAACTACCTGACAGATAGACAGACAGATATATACGTGCATATGCATACGTAACGCCCAAACTGCGTTTTACAAGTGCAAATTTGCAAAGGCGCATATAAGAACTTGTGCATGTGATGTGCACTTCACATAGGAAGGTTGGCAAGAGCGGAGAGTGAGATATTGAACAGCTATGCGCAATGGAAACGTGGTCAATCTTTTAGAAGCCGAAAAAAAGAGTAACAGCTGACAGAACCGTAACGGCTTTATAATCGGAGCCCTAGAATCGGCATCGTGAGGTTCGAATGAAAAAAAATCAGTTTTAGTAGCAGGAAATTAGAATGCATGCATGAAACTTTTTATGGCCTACCAAACGAAACAAAATCTGTGACAAACAGATAGAGCAGACTAGATCTATGTGCAGCCAAAGAGATAGCATAGACAGTGAAAATATTTTACAAGTAGCGAAATTCGCAAAAAAAGGCTTCAGCGGTTTGGAACAAATTAATAAGTGAAGCTTAAAAGAGACCTAAAGAATTCAATTCAACAGAACCTCTTTTCCTCTTTTTACTGTATACCTTATCATGGCAATGCCTCTAACAATTTTAGCAAGAATACTACACTCGTTACTCCGCCACAACACAGCACTGTATTCATACTAAATAAAAATTCAGAGCTATGTTCCAGTATTCATAGCATTTTGGCAAAAAAGTGCTGCACAGTAATGTCAAAAAAGTGTTACAGTAATAACTCTTTCTAGTAATCGTTTTGGTTATATGAATCGCTGCTCTACTGCGAAGCGTATGACAACAACGAACTGCAAACGATAGCAGCGATTTGCCAAGTCAAAAGTTATTGCAATCTTACTTTGGCATAGCATCAAAAAATTACACTTAAGAAACCTTTATAGCGCTGAGTGCAGTATTCAACATTTCTGTAATGATTCGACATGAGTTCAGCATCGCTTAATTTGATCAAGAACAAAATATGAAGGGACGCTTACTTGGCTGGATGAGTTTGGACTATTCGGCTGTTGTGGGTGCTCAGCGAAACGTAGCAGACGCATACGCCAAAGTGCATATATACAACCGGCTCCAGAAACTATGTACTGCAATCGACACATGAAAAGGTAGTGTAGCGCAAGCAGCACCACCTACCGTAATATAGTCTTCAACATTGAGAAGAAATCGGCACAGAAAGTTGTGAGTTTAATGAGCTCACAAATGCACATGTTACCGTAGTGGAAGGCTGTTTCAGTGTCATCTGTAGCATTCATTTGTCGCGAGATAAGAAATCTGTTGGGCGATCAATATGGGAAAGTATCACGACATTGGTAAAGCATCTCGAAAGCATAGATTTCTAAATTCGTATAGATGGAAGAGTGAATATGTTTGTCGTCCTTTGCCCCTCCTCCTCCCCCACCTCGACTTCCACCCTCCTCCCCTACTCCCATCTCTCCTCGGTGCATCAAATGTTAAAATTTTATTTACACGATTTTGATTTAGTTGCTGTCAGTGCTTCTGAACGTGTAATTTGAATGACCTTTCTGAATCTGAAATCTTTTACTTTTTTTGAGACATCAGTACTGATGCTGTTACGAAATAAAAAGAAAAAATGCAGTTCTTAGTCGAGAAATAAAACGCATTGTTGGAGTAACCGGACGCCCACCCGTTTGATAATCACGGCAACAAAGCACGAATCACAAACGCACCATTATCAGTTAATATTTACAAAATTTTAGTCGATTTGGAATGAATTTTCAAATGGACCAAAATGCAGTAGTTTGGTACTTGGTTATTTTTTGCTCTATATTGTACCGTGATTTCCGCATATGTGAAACTGGTGCTGCGCTAACTTCTCTTTTGTGTTTGTAATAGACCACTTATCTACCCGCTGCCGTTTGCGCCTTTCATCTTTCCCACAATTTTTAGAAATTCATTCTCTTCAAACGAGAAGACCTCTTTTTTCTTCATCAATCAGGATTGAATTATTTTGGAGTTTGTGGATCACTCCAAAGGAATCGTCCACTATCTTTCGCAGTAAATTAAAATGTTGTACTGCAAAAATTAAAGAGGTTGATGGACATGAAACTTGCTATTTCCGGCAAGAATTAAATGCTCTCGAACACCATTGCAGTTTTTATGGTCAAGATGTTCATGCAGCACCTTGATGCGGTACAGGAATTTCGAACATTTTTTTGTGATCCTTTCAAGCAGTATAATCGGAACGACGCGTTACCGTCAACCAAATAGGCTGAGGTCTCCGGTTACACTCCTTATCGTCGAATCCGTATCGCTCAACCTCAGGGTCGAGTTTGAATTATCTCTTTATGTAATAGGCGTGCTAATGGACCATGTGATGGTTTCTGATGAAGGGGAGGGGGAGGGGGTGGGGAGGGGTAGGTATGAACTTGATTGTTCGTTGCAAATCCTCTTTAATCAACTCCTGAATGCTAGATTCATTGTCTGCTGAATAAAAGCAGAATTACGTAGCGTATTACAGGAGGAGCTTTCTTAATCGAATAATTTTCCCTAAGCACTTGTCGGCAGCTGCGTGAACATAACTGTATCATATTAAAACGTTTGCCAATAAACATTCAAATCAGTAGGTTTTGGGAAGCAAGATAATTTTATTTTAAGAAGCCTGATAGGATCACTGGCAAGGTCACCCTCATCCCTGCTATTCTAATATCCACCTCCTTCTAGCCACCGCGATACTAATCGTTAACAGCAATTTTGTGGATAAATGGATGTGGCTTAACGGAAATGATTGCCTCTTTAATGTTCAAAAAGGCCACCAACTTATCCGTTGTAATAAACTCATTCATTCATTCATTTTCAGACCACTAGGTGGGTGGGCAGTGAACATCTTGACTATCCTCTCATGCAAGTCACCAGAGAGAACTAAAATCCATCATGATAAAATATGCGCATCGAATCAATTTTTTTGAGTTTTTCGAGCCCGTGATTGTATGATCTAGAGCTACTTAAACAATGAAGGTAATATTACGATTATTTTATTTCATGAAAATTTCGGAAATGTTTTGATAAGTTAGAAATACCTGAACGACGTCGGTGATACCGTAAACAGTAGCAGCGATTTCGCTCTGCTTACTGGCCATATAACCGTAGAAAATCGCCATCGAAGTGAGCGTTGCGGATAAGTATAGCAACCCGAAGAAAAGCCCTTAACAGATCAGCAGTTATCCATCGCTACATGAACTCAACAGAATATGGTACAGCCTTAAATATAATTTACGGAGTTCATAGCATTCTGGCTGCCGAAAATTTGGATGGGGAAGAACGATCAGACGGAGTGCTCTCTTTTTGAATATAAGCCAAAGGATCAGTTCGAGTTTGCGCAGTATATCAGTTCAAAACAAACGAGGCTGCAGCAAATAATTGCTTTGTAAACTGAAAAAATATGCTCAATTGCTCAGTTCGAGTTGGGTAAAGTTGTTCGATTTGCCATTAAAACGATGTCATCGGTAGTTACATAATGAATTAGCAGTGAACCGTGAAATCCTGCAATGGCCAAGCTATAAAATGAGGATTTCAATGCGATACATGTTCTAGGAACTCGTTATGCACTCCCGTTCATCAAACTCTTATATATTTGCTGAAGAAGACACTTTACGCCCATTATTTTCTGATATGCGAGCAAATTATGATTTTTTTTTTTTAAATCGTAATATACACATTGCATTGCCGACATAAATAATGCTCCACGAAAACATCAAATCACCTTTATCCATAAGGCAATTGAATTAGGTGTGGGCCTAATATGAACCGTTCAACGAATCCAGCTGTGACGATTTTTGGGGCCGAAATTATTTGACTAGGTGATTCGCAAATCTTTCAAATGCGGGGTTTCGCAAGAATCGTTAACGTGAACGTGCTTTTAAAAATACAGCGTAAAAATATTTAAGGCATGACTCTTAGACGACAGCATATATTAAATAACGAAAATCAATGATAATTATTTCTGGCAGAACTTTTGATAGCGTTGAAGATTTTCAATGTTTAGCAAATTGCAAAATTCCATTGACCCTCGACGTTCTGCTACAGAAAAAATCTTGCCCATCGTCAGAAAAAAAAAGTGAAAATTTACAAGAAAAGACAGTTAAATATGCCATCCGAACTGCTGATTTTCGATCAGCAGTTATCCATCGCTACATGAACTCAACAGAATATGGTACAGCCTTAAATATAATTTACGGAGTTCATAGCATTCTGGCTGCCGAAAATTTGGATGGGGAAGAACGATCAGACGGAGTGCTCTCTTTTTGAATATAAGCCAAAGGATCAGTTCGAGTTTGCGCAGTATATCAGTTCAAAACAAACGAGGCTGCAGCAAATAATTGCTTTGTAAACTGAAAAAATATGCTCAATTGCTCAGTTCGAGTTGGGTAAAGTTGTTCGATTTGCCATTAAAACGATGTCATCGGTAGTTACATAATGAATTAGCAGTGAACCGTGAAATCCTGCAATGGCCAAGCTATAAAATGAGGATTTCAATGCGATACATGTTCTAGGAACTCGTTATGCACTCCCGTTCATCAAACTCTTATATATTTGCTGAAGAAGACACTTTACGCCCATTATTTTCTGATATGCGAGCAAATTATGATTTTTTTTTTTTAAATCGTAATATACACATTGCATTGCCGACATAAATAATGCTCCACGAAAACATCAAATCACCTTTATCCATAAGGCAATTGAATTAGGTGTGGGCCTAATATGAACCGTTCAACGAATCCAGCTGTGACGATTTTTGGGGCCGAAATTATTTGACTAGGTGATTCGCAAATCTTTCAAATGCGGGGTTTCGCAAGAATCGTTAACGTGAACGTGCTTTTAAAAATACAGCGTAAAAATATTTAAGGCATGACTCTTAGACGACAGCATATATTAAATAACGAAAATCAATGATAATTATTTCTGGCAGAACTTTTGATAGCGTTGAAGATTTTCAATGTTTAGCAAATTGCAAAATTCCATTGACCCTCGACGTTCTGCTACAGAAAAAATCTTGCCCATCGTCAGAAAAAAAAAGTGAAAATTTACAAGAAAAGACAGTTAAATATGCCATCCGAACTGCTGATTTTCATAGTAATCAATTGAAATACAACAGCGATATACCGTCAACATGAATCGTTGCCCAGCTGCTTAAGTAGCAAAGTAGCAAACGCTCACATTTTCGAATTGATCGAAAAGTAATTGTAAATTTTCTAATTATGGAGCTTGTGCAATGAGACGAAAGCGGTATTGCGTTTCTCTAAGGAGGTATTCTCGAAAAGGGATTCTTGACGGTCCTAACGTTAAACTGGACGCAGCAGCTTGCATATTCTCAAAGTGAAAACCGGAAAATGAAAGCTCAACAAATCGCGTCACGATTGTTCACGCTTTGCAAGGTATCCATTGCACACAGTGTATTGTGCGTTCAAACCATACCAACTGTGACGTATAACAACGGAAGTTTCTATTTTAACAAAATCTTCATTATTCTGAAAGCTTTGCTTCTTATCCATGGAGCCGAGACGGTATGCGTACCAGACTACAAAGAAAGTAGTTACAACACTGCTCGGTGACCTTCTTCCTTCTGCGCCCTACGCCCTACTACGATGCGGTTGTTGGCCAGATTGTAAGGGTTCTCGAACAGGGAAAAATTGGCTTGCGGGCAGAATCCTGCCCGTGGGCCGTCGACTTCAGGCCCGTCGGCTAAAATTACAGCTTTCTTGGTTAATTTCACGCATTCTACGGACAGTAGTACTACACTGCAATGTACAACACTTACCGCTAGTGGTCTTTGAGCAGTCGACCCTTATTTGATACTTTCGTTTCACATACGTGTTGCGCTCACGCACCTGGTCGATGTTGTGCCACACAATGAACATTACTGCCGCGCCAATCAATGAGTACTCCACTATGGACGTGTACATCAACTCAGTCATACTTCCTAAATTGTCGGCACTTATAGCCATCGTACCTCTGCTTGAAAAGCAGAGCCATTATTTATGGCACTTGCTTAGCTTATGCTGCTCTATTTTAACACTTTATATGATGGCTAATGAGAGCATTCTTGGTCTCGCTCCAACACGATGATGAACCTTTCTGTGAACTAATATCCATTCCAAAAAAAAAGTAATAACGAGTGATACCAGTCCGTTAAAAAAATGCCCACAGTCCGAGCCCCATTGCAGCTTGATATTCACTAACCACCTCATAATACTTTACTATATGCTTCGGTTTTTTTGAGATCTTGTACAAGTACATCTCGCACTATGTCAACGTTACATTGATTCATTAGAATGTTTCATATGATACCTTTACACTGTCCGTGCTATTCAAGTTTACGTGGTATGACAACGGTCAGCCGCACATCGACTACGAGCCCGTTTTTTAAATGCATGAGCAATTTATTGAATCAAAAGACTGTTTGATCGTGAGGTGGAGAACAGTCCATGACAGCAACTTCTCAATGTGGAATCAGCAAGGAGTATTCCTCAGAGTGGTCGCTCTCCTCCTACGTTATGTTAGAAAACCGAAGTTCTTAAATGCATTATAAAGTTCCTTTAAAAATATCCACTAAATAATATTCCAACGAAAACGATGAATTTATCGAAGAAAAAAGTCTCTCCTAGGTTAAACAGTGTATGAGTGAATGAAAGCGCTAGAAGCGTATGAAATCAACACGTGATTAGCAGACTAAAATTTATTGTGCAATGGAAATAGCTTATTAAGTTTTAGGAAACGATAACGTAGAACAGAGTAATGTTTCAGTTTAAAACAAAATGAACGCTTGACCAAACTGTCTATTGAGATTGTGATAAAAGTTGATAAATGCAATGATACCCTCTTCTTATCCTCTTCTTAGCATTAGTTTTTTTTCAATTCTTCTAGTTCTCCAGTTTTGTTGAAAAAAAAAATTCCGTCTTTGTTTTTTTGTCGTCCAGAATGCTATATCATCTTCGCACCGTCAACCTCAGTTGAATAACGCCTCATAACTCTATCCTGTTACCCCTTTCCTGTACTATCCTGTACTATATGCGGTCGAGATGTTGAGAAATCATTGAGATGTTTTCGTCGAAGCAAAAAGTCATAACGCTGGACTTTTTGAGAAGTGAGCAAGCGTCAAATAAACTCCTACCGAGCAAGCACTCCGAATCCTTACACGTGGCATGATCGCCGGCTTTTTGAGACAAAAATACATTCAGTTCGTGGCTGACATCTGAGTAACCATCAGCAGACGCTTCGCTTTTATTCGAGTCATGAAATATTTCCCTAAATATATTTTCGATATTTCCTTTCGAAAAATTTATTTTATGTGACCTATACCGTCATGCCACCAGTTCTCCTCTTATTTCCCTAATATTGTTATCTTTTAATGTTGCAAATGCTCTAAAATTTTCAGTCATCCATGTACAGCCCCTCTTTGATAATAGAAAAGAAAAACGAAGAACAATGGAGGGGTGGGGGAGGAGGAAGGGGGAAGACAAATAGGAAGAGAACAAGAGGGAACAGAGGCAGAGCTGGAATTGTGCGCATTTGAAACGACAATTTGCGAAATGAAATCTCATGTACTATATTAGTAGGTTGGTCTTTGATAAAAGCTCACACCAAGGCCGGTTTCTGGCTATTCTGAGAGCAGCAGGAAGGAAACGCTCATTTTCGTGAGCACGTTGATATCCGTGTGTATGATGAAAGTGAATGCGTTCGACAGCAATTTTGAGGTGGAAGAGGTGATACCTTATTTCATTGTTCATTACACTTTCTTCGATGAGAATATATCGGATCCACGTCCACAAATTGGCAGCGATCAAGTGCATCGTGCCGAAACGAGCCACAATGCGAGAACCGGTTATTGTTACCTAAACTTTTTATCATTTACACTCTGCGTCATAGGTCGAGCTGAATTATGATCGGCGCACTATGTTATAGTGCCAAAACCTATCCCTATCCCCCCTCCCCTCTACCTCCACCCCCTCCCTCTTATACATCCCCAACCATTTCTCAGCATGTCAGAAAAAAAATGGATCCTCCTTCAATATAGCCGTACAATTCGGAAGTACTAGTGACTTCCGCGATAAATATCGAAAATCATTAGGGTTAAATACGCTGGCCCCACTGACAGAAGCACTTACCAGCAGCGCAACTTTTGGGACGTTTAGCCGAGCCATCATTGCAGCTCAGTTCCTTCAAAACAATCTGGCTACTACTCCAGACTATTCCTCAAGCATAAAAAAAGACTAAATGGAGAACAGTGATTTGCGGAGGTGGGCTGTATAATGTAAAAGTGAGAACGTGTAGATGGGATCCCATTCAGACTTTCTCTGTGAGTTACAGCAAACACAACCAACAAATATGGTACAATGCAAGACGAATTAATTAAGAAATTACTTCCCGGTAGAATTTTCGCGTCCACCGTTTCCGCGTTTATCAACTGCTTAAAATATCACGGTTTCAGAAGGACTGCTCTTCGTCCTTAATTAATGTGTAGTAAGTATTTCTGCCCAGTTTGAGCAAATGCATTTTGTCTGTACAATGTTCTTTTTTTGCATTTTTGCGACCTTATGATTCTTCGTTTATCTATGCAAGAACAATGTTTTGGCAAGCATATATATACATATATATATATGTATATATATGTATATATACATATATATGCATATATATATGCATATATATGTATATATACATACATACATATATATATGCATATATATATACATATATATATATATATATATGTATATATACATATATATGCATATATATATACATATATATATACAAAATGCAGAGAAGAAGGCTTCATGAATAAATGTTTTGTCAAGCAAGTTTTATTAAAAGTAATTTATGAATGATCAATGCAAATCATGCTAATTTAAGGCTACTTTGTCGGGGCGTTTCTTTCTTTTTCACATCTCAGAAATAACAGTTTACTGGCTATAAAGACACATCATCATATAGAGTTAAGCATATGAATAATGAGATTACCCTCCAATTGCAAAAGACGAAATGCATTTGCGCGAATATGAAGACTATCGCAGCAATATCAATTGTCGAAATCAGCGAATCACAGTCATCGTCTATGAAGCATAGAAAAGTACTGAATGAATAGTAGACCACACCAATGACGCCAAAAACTGAAAGACACGCGACTGGCATATGTGCGATAAACTTGAGCTGTGACACTGAATTTAGTAATCCCAAAAAAAAATCTATAAGGTTTCAGGATAGTACCTAAGCAGGTCGGAAGGGCAGCAGGTGTAGCTGAATGGCTGCACGCCACGCTGCGCGAGTGGCACAGTTTGGAGGCTGCAGTGATGCACTGGACAATAGCGATCGGCTAATGTTCGGCTAGACATATTTTGAAACCTCTCTGCATCACTGTTTAGATTGCATTCGCTAATCACTAATTTTTGCAAGTTGACAAACAGTTTTGTTTACTGCTGATTTCCTATAGCGATTTTATAAAGAAGTGATTTTATGAAGAAGCCTGATTCTTCGGTCGTCTATCATTGTTATGTGGGCGACAAGCTGTAAATGCGGATGGCGATGCAACGAATGCCTGCTGCTGCGCTATCGCCTTTCTTCCCATCTTTCTAACGTCTAAAGTCCATGAAAAAATCTCGAGGTGTCAACGAACCGAGAAAGCCAAGACGGAGAAAGAGACTTCCAGAGCTGGGCCCGCTATGAGTGACCCTACGTTGCTCAGTCACCGGTGCTGTTGTAATATCGCAAATTGAGGCGTCGATCTGTGAGCGTGAAGTGGTCTTCGGTATTATAGCAGTGATCTTTCGCAATGCTACCCTGTACATTTTGCAGATATTATTATGGCATGATACCGAGATCGATATGCAAAGTTTCCGTAAACGTTTTTCATCGTTGAGCTAAACGGACATCTCAAGTACTCAGTGGTAGGCTTCCAGATTGTTAATAAGTTCACCTAATAAAATTATCGTAGGAAGCCGATCAGATCACTGTAAGAAAAGCGCATCTGAAGAAGAATTCAACAAAAAAAACAAATATTCACTTAGCGGTACGTTCACTCAAATAATTCGAATTCAGCCATTGGTGAGGATGTTAATCAGCAGCTTATCGATACCCTCTGCAGCCAGACGTTCGTTGTGATGAACTGAAGAGCAGACGAAACGAGCAGAAACAAACATCTAAAGACCAGTTGACGCATTGGGTTTTGGAAAGGAAAATGATTTGATTTTTAGCAACTTAGAATTTTTATACTTAAAGCAGTTGATGGCATTAGATGAACTTAGAAAAAGAAGTTGCTCACCATCCAGGACTGACCATAAGCACCGCATAGCAATAAATAAAAAATACAATTGCCACTCCGTACATATACGCACCGAAAATCTGAAACGAATGGGCGGATGGAAGTGAAATTTGCGAGCGATTTATTCGATTTTCACATAACAAAATATCGAATAAGTTCCCATAAAAGTCGTTTCTCTTCATCACTGTTCATTTTTCTCACAATTGACACATTTAAACGAACAATATGAAAAATTACTGTATCGAATAGATGATATGGCTCAGTCATTATTTCGAGAAGAAATGCTTCTTATTAATTGCTGAGATCGTAGACTGTTCGTTTGTCGCTCCATTTCTATCACTAATTAATTAATTGAAGCTGAAATATTGCTCGAAAATTTTGCGAATTAAAATTCGGTTTGTTATTCGTTATTTGTTATTCGAATCAAGATTTTAAAAAAATCAAAAAATTCGGTTTGTTCGAAGCATCTATGAAATTGCCGCAAAAAAAAGATTACCAAGTCTTGAAAATGAACAATCCTTCTGTATTCATTGGAAATAAGGGTGGTTACTACCACTATTTCTGAATCAGTTTTGCCAGTGCCAATAAATCTTTTTATCGCAAATTCTTCCTTCCGTGTTTTTAAAAAAAAAAGTGCAAGCGACAGAGTGTTCGTCACGCTGCTGGCCGATATGAGCACTTTACTGATTACTTTATTGATGTGTGCGATTCGAAGTCACAGATCTCAAAATACCACTATCTCCAGTAAGCAACAATAATGATTAGTAATGATTAACATCAGCTTGTTTTATAAGTAACGATACCCTTTTGAATAGTATTAGAATCCAACCGAATAAAGAATTCTAAGGAAGCCAGGAAAACCGTACAGCGCCTGCCCATAACAAACACTGGCTACCGCCGAGGAGGACCGAAAAATTCGAGTGACCCCAACACAAAAATCAATCACCATAGGAAATAATCACAGCATATTTGAGCCATCCAGAGTAAGCCTGATCGACTGAGTACACTCCTGTTCAAAAATTCGATGAAATTTATTTTCTAGAAATTATTCCCTAGCGGTAGTTAATTAGCGTGCGCCATAATTCGGAAGCGCCATATTACTAGTGTCATTCAAAGCTGCTCAGTTGCAAATACCTCGACCTTTAGCTGGAAGTCGCACGCGATCCCTACCGATACGAGTCGCCAATGCACCACTAGAATATCGGATGCGATGGTATTTACCAAATGGATTATGATCCGTTCCTAGAGATACGATCGATGGAAAATGTAAGTCACGCAAGCAAAATTCTTCGGCATCTTTACGTGTCTATCTTTAAGTGTAGTCGGTTTTCGATGAACTAACTCGAAAAGTGCTTGAGAAGGCAACCATAGTACGTTGAAGGTGCTCATGCGGAGTGAAGAATGTAGATTTCAGTCCTGATAAATCCAGCTTCCATGAATGCAGTCTTCTAACTATCAGACAAATACACAAGTGGACGTACGCATGGATATAACGTCAATAAAACGCGCCTTATAGACACAAATTTGTCGAAACGCAAAAGAAGCGAAAACTGTGAAATTAGAATTTTCTAAACTTTTTCCCTAAAAATGCGACGAGAATCCATTGCATATTAGTTGTAATCCAAGAATGTGCCGATGCTAAGATGTGTTGTAATAACCACGACGCTGCTTGGCCACTAAAATAATGTACTCAAGCATCTTCCATCTCTCAATTTTACTTTTATTATTCACATTTTATTTTAATGAAGATACTTAATATCAATTTAACTGTTCATTTATGCAAACAGCTCTCAACTGTAATTATCAGCGCCTCACTTTGATATTTGCATAGCGCAGAATATGGTCCACACGCAAAACGAAGAACATACTTCACGTCAGATCTCTGCTATACATAACGCCTAGCACCGATGTGCAATAAATCGGCTAAGCTTCATCAATGGCCAACATCGTGAACGTGTTTTAGGTCAGTATTGAACACGCTGCGCTTAAATGCCACGATCTTTAAATTTATCTTTGGCCAGTTTTTTCGTTGATATTTGGGCAAAAAAGATTCTTGCCAATAATGCTTTGTACATTTAGTCCAGATCTCGGGAGGGGAGAAAAGGGGATGGGATTCCTTGATTGTTGGATGACTTGGCTTCAGGGGAGCAGAAAACTCACCTTCTTCGTTTGTCGCTCCATTTCTATCACTAATTAATTAATTGAAGCTGAAATATTGCTCGAAAATTTTGCGAATTAAAATTCGGTTTGTTATTCGTTATTTGTTATTCGAATCAAGATTTTAAAAAAATCAAAAAATTCGGTTTGTTCGAAGCATCTATGAAATTGCCGCAAAAAAAAGATTACCAAGTCTTGAAAATGAACAATCCTTCTGTATTCATTGGAAATAAGATGCGAAAGCTCAATAACCAAACCGAAAATCGTCATGATGATGCTATAGAACGCCGTCAGTGCAACTAGAAGCGTTCTTCTGCAAGATTATCGAGCGGTTACAATGTAAAGCGGGCTATGGTTATCCACATGACGCAAATAACCGATCCTAGTCCTGAACCGGGCCGGAGATCAACGGTAAGCTTAAAGTAGCTTTGGCCGTAAATTTTCCTCAAAATTATTAAGCCAAACTAAAAGCCCACTCGTTAAGACAAAATAGCTACCGAAAACGTGCAAACTATAGAGAAAACATCCTGGACGGAATACTCTCATTCATGACAATATTTCTAGATCACTCTTTTGTCAAAGTACAGCAAACATGATGCTGTCTTCCATAATTAATGAGTTTGTAATGCCATTGTCATTACATCGTACTCGTGAAAGTTGTTCGTGGCTGATCATGATCGTAGAGCTGCTGTTGATAGAGAGGTTTGTAATGCCATTGTCATTACATCGTACTCGTGAAAGTTGTTCGTGGCTGATCATGATCGTAGAGCTGCTGTTGGATCATCGTGTGAGATGGTTCAATGAATATGAACAAACCCTCCCCCCCCCCCCCTCTCTTGGTTAAGGGTTTGGTAAAGCATGATGATTATCTGCGCATTTCGTTTCGCATTGCGATATGGATGCTATCGGCGTTTGCGTAGTGCTCATTTTATGTAACGCTTTCACGAAAACAATAAAACAAAATGTTGGCGTTCAAATACGAACGATCGTTCCCGTTCGAAGGGATCATCCACAAATTCTCACGGTTTTTTGAAGGGAAGTTCGCAACCAGTTGGTCGACATGGACAGAAAAAAAACTAAAAATTAATGAAGTTTCCAATAAATATTGCTTGTTGTAATAACGCTCAGTCCTGACTGCTTTACGCGTTGCAAATTATGGAAGTCTCAAGCATTCACGTTTGAATGTGCTGAGAAGGGTGTCTATGGTGGTCATATGCTCAGAAATCAGATCGGAGTAAAAGCGTCGTGAGAACCACGTTCATTTATGAGTTACCGTTGGAAGAGTTCAACAGCAGTGTCTAGCAATTCAGTGACGCACAGTTAAGAAAGTTGTTCGTGGCTGATCATGATCGTAGAGCTGCTGTTGGATCATCGTGCGAGATGGTTCAATGAATATGAACAAAAAAAAGAACTTTTGCTAGTAAAGGCCAAATTACACTGGCAACGGCAAGCGACATATATTTTCTCGTTAAAAAACACAAATTCATGGTCAGGATATTTTTTTAAAAATTGCCATCCATTAAGGAGTACGTGATGGTCATTACATTCTCCTTCTTACTTCCTCTTCAATGACCAAATGACTTATACTTCTCATTAGCGGATCTGTTCAAGAGAAATTTGAAGCATGCAGAAAAGTTCTATACACTAACCTTGCTGTTTTATTATTTATCCAACGATTGTCATTCGCTTCACCGCCGTTATTCTCGGCACGCATGCTGCTCGACATCGATAATATATCCGATAATTGCTGCGATTCGGCTCTCAGCCCTTGCTCCTCAAACATTCTATGTTCAAGTACTGTTTCTATAATGCATGAGTAACTGCCCCTCATTTTCCCAGAATCCTTCTCGGACTATCACTTTCATAAAGAACTTTGACGATTATAGATTTGGAGAGCAAATCTTACGAAGGGTCGCGAAGGAATTGCCAATATGCGATTTGAAGAAACTCTAAATGAATAATGGTTGCAATTTGAAACACATTTGTTAATATATGCTTGTGTACAGCATTCAACTAAGACGAACAGATATTCATTGTATGACACCATCAGTAAGGCACACCTCAATGTTCAGCCACCTGAAATTGTAATCTCCGTTTTACGCACGATTTCCACTTTTCGAAAACATCTGACCAACAATCTTTTGAACATCATTTGGGTCATTTTCAGCAATTTTGAAACGACCGTGTTAAGGAATTTAGTGAGCTTTTGCAAAACCACACAGCCATTTTTGATCATTACTTTTTGGAATCAAGTAAGTAGCGTACTGATTCAATAGATAAAGATGCACAAGCGCTGAAAACTGAATTTTAGCCACTGAGATACTAAGAGAAATGCAAAAGAGGGTTCTTTTGAAATTAGGGAAGTAATGAGTGGAATATCACATATTTGTACAGTTCTGTCATGTACAATGTTTTCACGTTAATTACTCAGTTTCGAACCGTTACAGTTCTAATCGACCATTGACCTCGTCGACTGCAATTTTTTGTATAATTAAAAAAATGCTTTTGTTAGTGACAAGAGCACAAAAGATTTAACCTCATCGGTTCGTATCATCGCCATTTGCAATGGTATCCCTTGTGAGCGCTCGGATGGTGTTATTATCGCAGCTGAATAAACTTCGTTCGGGAAAAAAAATAAAATCTGTGTCTGTAAACCGTATACAAAAAGCAACACTCATAATAAAACCCTGACATTAGCACTTACTTCACTGAATAACGGATTCGTTACGATGCAAGCGGATCGAATTTGCATAACTGCAGTACTTTGAAATTGAGTTCAAAGCACTGCTCCCGACTTTTCGGCTTCATTAATAGTACCAATTTGAACGACGAGTACCAATTTTGAACGATCCAGAAATGCCCCGGGGTCACAGCTACCTTCGAGGTGCTTTAGCATAACCATTATCAGGCAAATATTTTTCCACACCATATTGACAGGACGAGTATAAGCAGGTCAGTCAGCCAAACGTGCACGTCAAAGTACTGATGAGCGCATTCTTGTGTATAACGCTGTAAACTTCCCAAACTTCGCCTTGAAGCAAAAAAAACGCATCATCGAAATGCTGTGAAAAATGACGGTGGTTACTACCACTATTTCTGAATCAGTTTTGCCAGTGCCAATAAATCTTTTTATCGCAAATTCTTCCTTCCGTGTTTTTAAAAAAAAAAGTGCAAGCGACAGAGTGTTCGTCACGCTGCTGGCCGATATGAGCACTTTCATTCAAAACACGGCATATTACGATTTTGAAAACAATTTTTTCTCTATGACGCGCTTTGATATGAAAAGTTTTGGTGACCTCTGAGGCATTTAATAAAATCTTTGCACGAAAAATTCGAATGCCTCTTTTCGAATAGCAACAAATGAACGATAACTCAAAAGAAACTACTGAACAGTGAAAAGAAATGGCGTCGTGAAATAGGCTTATGAAGAATGCTCGAATAGACACACAACTACGATAAAACAACCAACCGAAATGAAGGGCATTTCGGCGTTCGCTGAACACCATAGAAAATTTCGGTTGCGCTATGTCAATAATGGCCTCTATCCAAATGGGGAAAAGTACTTTTCCACTATTGTGTTCACAAATTCAAAAATGCACATATTAAGCGAATTGCAAAATGGCAGAAGATCTTTAAATTCGTTGAATGAACGGCAGAGTGGGGAAGCGAAGGGAGCAGCCAAATAACGATAAAACAAACATCGACAGCATTCGAACGATCTTTGTTTATAACGCTGAATTAAAAACAAAAAATTGGTTGTTTTTCACGTAGTTAAAAGTATTGAAAAGCAAAAACCGAAAAGCTCAAGAAGGTCGTTTGCGGTCGTTTTAGTTTGTCTCTGCATTATTATCTAAGGTGAACGGGAGTGAAAGAATAAAACTGCCCCTTTCTACTTACTAATCTATATGCTCTTTCGAGGAAGGCAGGTGGGGGAGGAGGGAGGGACGGACGGATTGATGGGCATTAGCTGATATAGCATATCATTCAAATATTTGTTAGTAATTACTCAATATATTCAAAATTTGCATACTGACCACAACACAACGACAAGAATGCATTACCGTATACTCTGTCATTCGGCGTATGTGCACATTCGTTGTACCAGTCATCTTCCCTATTACTCTAAGTAGTTCTTGTATATGTGCATTTGTAAGGCAGTCAATTAGGCTTCAAACAAGTACCACTCTTCTGCTCAATGAAAAATGAAAGTTGAAAGGTTAAATCGAGAACTGTAAGAGACCAATGAAAATGAATAAATAAATAGCACATTCATACAATTATACTGAGCTAATTTGAATGCGGTATAGATGCGAATTATGCGACAGTATCTTAATTTTATAGCTCACAATGATTCGCATACAAATATCATACTTAACTTTCTGCCCGTGATCCCTCATCAGCAACCGCAGTTTCCTTTTACTTCCCATGTTAGTGTCTTTCACATGGATTTTTTCTGCATATGCGGCTTAAAGCCATATCACCAGAAGATGAACGAATCGTAGAGAATACTCTTATCGTCTCCGCACAGCTTCACAGCATTTACTTTCAAGTGTTTCACACAAAAAGCGTTGTATGAGAGAAGTGATCAGCAACATAAACGGAACAAAATGTGCGATTCAATAAAGGAAGTCCTCGTTTTGATTCATTTTTTGATGCAAAGTAATGAAAAAATTGATGCGACGAAGATGATCACAGTTCGAAGAAAGAGAATTTGGCGAGCGCTCTGAACTTTTTTTTTCTTTAGCGACCGCTGCATTCAGCACGTTACATCGACACACAACCAAAACGTCGTAACTACTGCGGATAGCGCAACCTTAACGAAGTTCGTGCACTGAGGCTTTAAACAATCTCATATGGGCATGTACCATTGCTGTATAAGTGATCTTTGTGGAGAACGTTGCAGTAAAATTAGGCTGCTTGAGTCATAGCCTTAGTTTATTGGAACATTTCAACTACTACGCATATCAAACAATGATAACCCACCCGTAGCGTTTCAGTACTGAACGGGATCGTATGGGGTGATGTTGGATCATAGTTTATTGCACACTTAACCACAACATAAACTTGGCACCTCCTAAGTGAACGGAAATGTGCGACAACATGCGTGAATCGCGAAAGAAATTCACTGTCGCACCATAAATATAGATCAGAAGCACACTAATCCACAAAAAATATAGTCTATTGGCATTTATGGAACGGTTATATTTCAGGTGATTGATGCATTGCAAGATATTGCAAAGACTGGTTGAAGATGCAAAGTGAACTGTGCCAAGCAATGAAATATGAGGAGGTAATGTCGAAAAATGTTGATTCAACCTTACGATAAAGTGGTTTGTGAGTGACGCATACGAGAAGGGAGCTGTAACAAAAGCACTCTTAAGTATCTATTTTGTCCGAAGCACGCTATAGTGGATATAAATTGTGTTTATGAATCATCATCGAAAGAGTGCATTAGGGAACCGCGTGCCAAACACACACCAAATACTGTCAAACATTTGCCGCAAGCGCCGCGCAATTTGAAGGATTATGTGAACCTGTATAAAATACTAGTTATAACGAAAAACGTTTTATCGTAACAGCTATGTTTGTTATGCATCATGCCATCGTGCAATACATCAGCCTAACGAAGAAACGTGCTGCATGAGCGCACTATTTCAAAACCACTTGTAAGAGATCAACATTTCCTTCAAAAGCAATCGTCTTCATCAAAAGCGAAAATTTTGAGGTATGAACTGGTTTGGTTTGCAGTCAGCATCCGTAGTTTGTGAGGTTAAATGTTCCACGGAAAATTACGCTAAGTGACCCACAGAATGTCTTAAGAGCTGTCAATAAAGTAACAAATAATTTTGCAACTTCGAAACTACAACGATTTTGATGAGGTATTTACATTTCAGAATTGAACTAATCGAATGGCTGCATAAATGAATTAAACACTTTCGTTTTACTGTTTATAAATGAGTAAATGAAGTTTTTGAACACTGACGAGACGCTGTATTATATTTGAATTTGCATCTCTAATCAATTAGGATGCATCTCCAATCAATTAGGATGACTTAAGAAGGACTTTTTTAAGAAAAGATCACTATTTATTCCTTTTTTTTATTACGAACGCAACATCCAAATAAGTGATTTGCCGATTTCGTCATATCGGTAATTGCATAGCACTGCTGTGCAAAATTAGCAGCTGCGCAATAACAGTGAAAACAACGTAGAATTATCCAAATTTTTCCTATCTGACATCATAACTTTACACATTGAACTTTACACACTGGTATAGGCATTGAGTTCTGGTATAGAACTTCAAATGTGGCACTTTATTAGTGTCTCCTCAAATGCTGAGCTGAAGCTTCCTGTATTACATATTTATGTAAATTTTTGTGTATCATTTAGTCTAACAACAAAATGATACATTCAGGTTCCGATAAAACTAACTAAAGTTGCTAACGGTACAAGCTTTCTTCATTTTCGTATTTACGTATCATTATAAAGTAATCGGAGTTAAGTTAGCCTTTAACAAAGCGACTGTTGAATCAATTAACGCTGATTTCGTCTGATGCAAACAAATTGCAGGACATTTGCAAAAATCAGCCAAGAAAGGTAGTAGAACAGGAAGCAAACTCGCTTACGACAATCCGATTGACCACGTATATGTTTGCGTTCTACTGCAACGGAATTTTTGGGAGCACTGAGTTTGGAGGTGACCGCCAGCCGTTGGCTCGTTGCCCCCGAAAAGTCAACAAGAACAGAAGGTGTATGTGCGTTTTAACGATGCACGGCTATTGTTCTCAGCATCTACGATTGTGTATTTTGGCGTACAGTATCTATGTCCAGTTCTTAGGTGCGCTGGGAAAACGAATAATGACCAGACGAATATGTAATACGACTTGAGCTTGTTCTAGCTCCAGCTTGTTCTAGAAGCGAACCACATATGAACAACGGTCGTCGACAGACCAGCATATGCTAGAAAAATATAGTTTTCTCTTAATACAGGACAAGGCCTGAAAATCCTCTCACGGAATTGTATAGTTGGTGACCAGAACGATATGAGGGCTCATTTATTCACTATTTTTCTTTCACGGTAAAAATATTTTCAGGACGTACTTACCTTTTCATGAATATGTACATATGATTGTGCTAAACGTTAACAACTTTGGTAAATTTGAGAAAAATCGCTTCAAGAAACTGTTATGAGGCGTTGGACGAGCGACTAAAAAGAGCATCATAAGGAGTTGACCGTCAGTTGCCAACGACCGCGAGACAACGTCAGCGTCCAATTCAGCATCTAGTTTTTCGATTATCGAGTGAAAAATACGGTTTTTTGGAGTGCAGTGTTTGAAAGGTGAGCTGAGCGCACAAGTATTCTTTGCACTCATCAGTGCGATCGTGAATCAGTGTTTTCGGCAAACTGCGTTAAATTGTTATGGCCCTATTTGCACTGAATTGACTCCACTTTTGTCCCCCCCTCCCCCCCTCTCCCCAACCCCAAATCATATTTCTCCGTTGACGTTTTTCACCCTTTTATGCAACTGCGAAATATAAATTGCAGCTTCCGTCGACTTCTTCTTTTGAATAATTTGTTTGTTAACGAAATGTCATGGCCACAAGATCTCAGAGGAATTCATTGACAAGCTAAGTTGGAAGAAATGGGAAACGAATGCCATTCACTATAATTTTTGAATGTGCTCAACGAAAATAAAGAGTATTATTGTGTAGTAGCGAAAAGAATTCATAGCACAAAGGTTGAAATTCATGAAAATAAACTCTTTCCGAGTTGATTGCAACTTTAAATGTTGAGACAGAAGTACAGTAAGCAAACAGATGCGATTTTTTTGCTCATCGACTTCCGCTGTGACGATGTTCACAATGAAAACTTACAACACCGATAAATAAAAACCATCTAGGAGACCAGTGTTCGAATCCTCGTTGTTGACAGATGTTGTATGCGAAGATTAGAAGCATTCATTGGTGAATCACTTGATCAAGACACGTCGCACGTCTCTTCCGTTTGTGCACTACTGAATCCTACCACTTTCTTAAGGGGCGCCTTGAACAAACAAGTATCATAGCAACCTACTTGGCGCCACTCTCAACTTACTTACTATCTTCTAAGGTGGTGTTTGACAGGACACTCATTAATGTTAGGTAATTAGTAACATGGACTTAACGACCATCACATCTCAGCGCTATCACCTTCCCTGAACAAGTGGAACGATGAAGGTGTTCGACTGTTTTTTGCGCCGTTATCTTTCAAATTTGGTATCTCTGTTTTGTAGGTCACATGTACATTCAGAGCAGAGGAGAAAGAAAACAAGTCATGTTCAACAAACGTGAACATCCGAAGTTATTTGTTCATTTGCGTTTTTATCTGATTCCCTTGATCAATTTGATTCACCAATGCGCTGTGTATCGTAACGTCAACAAGGCACTATTTTAAGGGCAAAAAGTGTTATGAGGGCTTAAAAAACTGTAAATCAAATCGATGTTAAGAGAACGGCTTTAACATTTGATCTTCAAGTTGTATGTAAATAATGAAAACTGGCATAAGCTCTTTTTGATTCATTTCTTCGTTATTTAAAAAAACGACATGATCATAACTTTCATCACAACGCATTAAACGAACAAATCATCAGTGGATGCGAATTTGAGATTCACCTACCAAGCCACTCGGTTTTATTAAATTTTCGCAAATAACGGAAATCCAGATTCTATTCGCATAACCCTTCCGCTTTTCTGCGCTTCTATCGATCGAATACGCAGCATTACCGGTCTGAGCAATATATGTTTCCTATCTCTTTTAAACAGCGATAAAAATCTCGGGGTCAACGAAACGCATTCAGGGTATGAGGTGACCCCCTATTGAGAATTACATCTACTAAATTCCATAAGTTCACCTTCAGGGCTTGTCAAACTGACAGCATCGGAAGTTTCATTGCTTCAGTTTCAGCCGTTTCCGTATTGCATCAACTTTTACTAAAACATCTTTTGGTTGCTTACTTGTGTTAACTTGATTATCTGCGAATCGATTGTTCTTATTCGTTGTAATTTACCTGCAGATTGTTTTGAGGCCCATTAGAGAAGTCGTATCTAGCTCGCAATCATTTACGCTCCACTTGCCAATTATCGAAAATTTTAGTACTTTTGAGAGTAAAAATTTAACAGAATGTTATGAGACGAGCGCGAAAGATCTTTGCAACGAATGCTGTCCTTATTATATAACAAAAGTTTGCTGCACAACTGGCTTACTTTTTATTTCCCCAACAACGATTTTGCAACAAAACAAATGTGTCAAAGAAAACGAATTTCAGTGGCAATTAAAAGAAGTGCGCTTGAAAACAGTTAATTGCATGATTAATGTAAATTGCGAAATCAAGTAATGCATTACTTTAAGCACATGTTGCTATCGTATCGTTCTGTCGCATAATAAACGAAGCAAAGGCGTCGACCGTATTCTAGCTCAGAGTTGTTAAACTAATGTGGAAGTATAGTGTTTCGCTGTGAGATGCCACATTCAATATGCAATTATCCAAGTGCATAACACTCATTTTCTGATAGACGGTCTACACAACACTCATCTTCGTAAGTGATAAAAAGAACTGTAATCATCTAACTGTGCACCAATAAACGTTCATATTTGCAATTACCCATCTCATGTTCATTGATGTTTAGCATCTAATGATGGTTGTTGTGCTTTTCGTCTAAAAACTGCTCAACAACCATTATTTGCTGAAGCTCTTACGCATGAACAGCTTGAGTATGAGTATTTCAGCTTTCAACTTAGTACACTGAGACTGTTAGGGAACTTGGGAAAAAAGAGGACGGCAATCGACGAACTTGTTACGCAATCATGAATCGTCACGAATTCTGTAACAATGCCATTCTGAAGATGGCGATCAACTCGACGAAAGGCAAGAAACAAAAGAGACGTGAAGCCAAAGCTATGGTTTACGAACGCGCCTGAAAATTTTGGTGCTAAATGTTGAAGAAAATGTGGTTTTAGGTGGTACTTCACATAGATGGCATATGTTTCTCCGAGTTTTACAGCTTCCGATATCACCATGATTTCGTTAAGGGTTTGCTCCACAGTAATACGCTTGTAAAATTGGAATTGCGATGAGCTGAAAGTAGATCCATCACGTATCATTAATGTGACACATATGGCTCATTGCTGTCTTTGGAAGCCGGAAGGTGACCACTTCTAATCATGGCATCGTAGCTGCGCCAGTTGCACAATGAGAACATTTTGTGATTGCTTCAGGAATTGCTATCAATTTTCCTGAAGCAAAAAATATAGATGCAACTTTTGCAAGAACCGTAGTAAGTGTTAACGTAAGAAAAAACCACTTTTGTGCTCCATATGCGAAAGCCACAGACAGTACTAAGGTGACGCACCATCAGAGGTCAGTCAGTCTTTGTAGCAACTTAACTATACAATATAAAGCCATTCGTTCTATACATTTTTATGTGCTTTCTGCAGCAGCGAAAACGTTTTATGGATTGGCCATACCGGTGTGTATATATGTAAGTGTACGCGTGCATTATTACATCCAACAGTTTTAAAGAGCGAATCAGGAAAGCTTTTGCGATGAAATTCGATAAGCAAAGTTTACAACATCGCATTGGCTTAAAAAAAAATTTGGTTTCTAGGCCTTCTGATCAGTAGGCGGCTTGCAAAGTAGCATGCTGGGATGCGACGGGTCCGACGAATAGCTCGCTCCACCTCAGTTTAGGGGACATTAGTCTTGGCTTATGTAATGGCAAGACACTGCAAGCAGTGCACTGAGCAGACCTCTGAATGTTAATGTTCAGATGAATGATGGTATATTTGGATATAATGCGCGCAAACATTTCTGCAAAAGATTTACCAGCAAAAAAAAAAGCAGTTCTGGATTCTTGAACTCGCACTCGACCACCACAGCCTCCAGAATGCGTCAAGAGAAACTGTTTGGATTCCCGTTGGTGAGAGCATCCAATCATTCTTCATGTGATTTTGGAACGATTTTAGAAATTGGGCCTGTTTAACTAAAAAGATATACCATACTGGCCAGTACATTACTTCCCAATTTGATGCATTTGCTTACTGGATTCATTATTACCAAAGATTGAAGGATGAATCAAGGAAAAATGCACAGTCCTACGCCCTCTTTCTTGGTGCGCCAATGCTTTTATTCTATACATCTACCCAACTCCCCGAGTACTTCTGTATGTGTTCGGTGTGCGAGCTAAAAGTGTTCATACCGCTATTCCATTAAGTTGGTAATACAACAATTCCGTTTCGTAACAGAGTATGTTGGAGGGCTATAAAACATATTGAAAGTTGTAATACATGGAAGTAGAGTATGTGGGAATGTTTGTCACGGGTTGGCATAATACGCATTCTGGTGACTTATCCATGAAATCAACCGGTTCCATAAAGCGCTCGCAAATGAGGGAATTTCATGTTCTATCCTATCCTATCCGATCCAGTCGCTCGTGGAAATCTACGAAAGATCCGCATTCTGTGCGCCGTGGCCAATTTGCGATTTACAAACGCATTATAGGCACGTTACATCTATTGCGATGTCTATGTGCGTTTGTCTGTTTGACCAGAATGACTGGAGCTAGAGCTATGAAAATCGCTTCTGATAATCTTCACTTTGCGACCACTCCCTCCGCTTTACCAATATCAGATCATTACATCGGCCATGGCTATAGTCGTAAAGCAAAAAAAGAAAATGTGCATACATGTTACGATCGGTATATCAGCGTACTCTACCAGCCAAGTCACGAAATAATAGGTGCAGCTGGGATGGCACCATTCCCTCTTTGCTCACTCACCCATCCAACCAACTCGTTTCGTAAACTTCTCAAAAAAGACGGAAGTTCCGGTTTTGTCGGACCCGACCGCTCAGAGAGCAATTATGCCGCCCATCACTGTGGAATAACCTCCCCCAAGATCGATAAAGTGATTTTATCTAGGCTCAGTTGTTTAGTAATCAGAACAGGACGGATAGACAGAAGCAAGCATACGTACGAACGGACACGATGCCTTCATGACTCGCTTTGTAAACTGCAAATTTGGTAAATTGCAGAAAAACGGATCTTTTTTGCAAGAGCGATCTAATTGGACCAAATCCAAATTTTCATGATTTCCGAGCAGTTTATGAAACCGGCTGGGTCGGCAGGGCAAGTGGCCGAAGAGCGAGAGTATTGTGTCACCTCATTAGCCTTCATTCTTACTTGCTTGGGACTCGGCGGTTAGTGTAAACGAGACTTGTTTGAAAAAGAAATATGCAAATTTTTGACTTTCCTAGGGGAGATCAGGATATAACTCCTCCTCCCCTTGACTCCACTGAGTAGATAAATTAGTTGATTTGAACACTGGGTGCGGGAGACGATCTTAAAGACGAACAGGCGCGACGCCATCGCATCGCTTTGCAGATTGCAAACTTTCTTAAGCGCACAACCCGATATGTGCGACAGTCACCTCTGCGACGCATCAACTGAACCAGCCGGCTTCCTAGAGCTCACCAATGGCGAAAATTCACATTCTGTCAAATTCTGCGACTCCACTGGTTTAATATGCAACCCAACGAGGTGAAAACGCATACAAATTTTCGCCAGTGTCATAGGTGGTATAGCATCTCCTGGCGTCAAAGAAATGGTTCGAAATTGGAGCTCAAAGATAGCCCTGGTATAAATCATACCTACGAGTTAATAATTCTGGATTCAACGATTCTTGGATAGAAACTCCTAGATGAACAGACAACATAAGATGCCGCCATAATGCACTTTGCAAGTTGCAAACTTCGCAAAGCGCATAACAAAGGATTTTTCATGAAATATCTGCACTAGCGGTCAGGTCAGATGAAATACGGGTTTTCCTCATTTATGAGCATTTTATGAAAGTGACTGATTTGAGAGTTAAGACATCAAACAAGATATCGCGTCAGCCCTTTGGTACGCACTCCAACTTGTCTGCGACCGCACCTGCCGTATACGCCACCCGGCCGGAGGGAGTGCAAGTTACGCCGGAGTCGATCAAGTGGTTTGAAACGAACAGAGCATAAGTTGATGTGACTGTATAGATTGTGTATCACCGCCTAAAATTGCCCCAATTGTGTATCACCGCCTAAAATTGCGATCTATTTCGCACATCTTTGAATATAATTTTTACCAACGAACTATTCCGGCGATCTGTAAATCCCGAAAAAAAAGCTGAGGATTTTCCACCGTAACGATGGGTGCAGCAACGTGAGTGCTTTGATGCGAACGTTGTGGCTGGTACGCTACGTTAATGCAAACATATATTGTCTAACGCGACAAACTTTCTCTTTGATACGAGCTTTCTCATTTTCTCTGACCTTTTCACAATTTTCATGCGCTCAACTTTGCGCCGCTCCGCCAACATTATGCTGTACGAGCACAGCCGTGAGTTGTCGAAGTAAAGAAGAGAGAACAGAAATTTTTGGGCGGACACATTCATAAGTGCTAACAGAGAATCTGGTCGATATTGGCACAAAGAAATTTTTATAAAACCCAGGACTACTACAAGATACATCCGAAATGGGCGCTCAATTAACGGAAGTTACGAATGACATGACTTTACCTACACGCCCACACCCGACATATCCCTGATTTGGAGTCTACGAACAACAGATTCCACAAAAGAAACGATAGAAACTTTATTCAGGACTTCTCAGAAGCCGGTTACGACGCTAAATCGACTAGAAATAAGGGAATCTTACCTTGTGAAAAATATCTTTCGATGTTTTTTCGATGACCGTGAACCAATAGTGGCGCATTAGTTTATTTTGATATTTGAGAAGTGGCAACCCAAAAAAAGATTAAACTGCCCAAATTAGTGCCGAATTCATTGCCGTGCATTAGAAGTTTTCACATTCGTGCATTGTGAGATTGCGCGGCGTACAAGCAGAATTTGATATTTCTGAGCACAACGCGTTAAAAATTTGCATAAGCAAAGTTCGAGAACAGTGTCCTGATATCCTTGATCGTGAATTGGTGCTCTGGACAAGTGCTCTGCGTGGAAGCGTGAATGTCCGATGCATAAAGACCCACGGTGCAACTGCCACCACCGCAAACCTCAACTTTTTGGCGTGCAGATTTAGCTAACAACCAGTAGAGTTGTACACATAAAGGTGTATGGTGTACGAGATGCATATGATGTCAGCCTTTGAGCTGCAGCGGTTAAGCGGAGAAGACCGATCATAGATAAGCATGAAGGGTATGATGGATCCACTGGTTTCTCTAGTGGTGGGCAATAGCATCATTTTGTTTTCAACATTGCGACTGCAGAGATGGAAATGAGCATTGAACACCAAATGTGACGTTTATGTTAGTTTATATTTAAAAGTTGCCCAACGTCATGATTTGCTGCACCACACTTCGCGCATAACCGACATAAACTTGTTGGCGTCAGCACGAGCATTCCATTAAATTGCGTTCATGTATTGCCCCCATATTGGCAATCAGATGAATCAGATCGGTTACGCGAAGTCAATTAGCGCTCTTCACTATGAAGCTGCTGCCCATTACGGCGCGCAGTTCCATTCAGACGACTGCAAGTGCTCTGCGTGGAAGCGTGAATGTCCGATGCATAAAGACCCACGGTGCAACTGCCACCACCGCAAACCTCAACTTTTTGGCGTGCAGATTTAGCTAACAACCAGTAGAGTTGTACACATAAAGGTGTATGGTGTACGAGATGCATATGATGTCAGCCTTTGAGCTGCAGCGGTTAAGCAGAGAAGACCGATCATAGATAAGCATGAAGGGTATGATGGATCCACTGGTTTCTCTAGTGGTGGGCAATAGCATCATTTTGTTTTCAACATTGCGACTGCAGAGATGGAAATGAGCATTGAACACCAAATGTGACGTTTATGTTAGTTTATATTTAAAAGTTGCCCAACGTCATGATTTGCTGCACCACACTTCGCGCATAACCGACATAAACTTGTTGGCGTCAGCATGAGCATTCCATTAAATTCATGTATTGCCCCCATATTGGCAATCAGATGAATCAGATCGGTTACGCGAAGTCAATTAGCGCTCTTCACTATGAAGCTGCTGCCCATTACGGCGCGCAGTTCCATTCTAGACGACTGCCAAATGCCAATTTCAGTCTAATTAATACAATCAACAGAAAAAGAGGCCATTATATTGTTTTTCCCATTCGATCGGCGATCCACATAACTGCATTGCTAAACGATTAGGCAAAGTTGGTCGTGTTGTCAAAATCGTAGGGTCGTGCAAGTCGAATTTTTATCTCTGTGAATTCAGGCTGGCGGGGAATGTGGTAGAAGGGAAACAGAAAATATGAGGACAAACAGAAAATATGAGAACTTTATATTATTTAAGAGGGCCTATGACTGCCTTTAACCGAAGTCGTTTAGCCTTTACGAATATGCCATATTAAAAACAGCCGAATTTTTTGCGTCGTAATATAAGTCTTATGGGAATCACCGAAGAGATCCTTTGTAAGACTTCGGAAACAAATTTAATAAAAATTGAAAAGTGAGTGTTTTTCTCCGCATATGATGATGCCAGGACTGTTCTTGATAAGGCTTTTGTTCGTATCGAGCCAATGTAAATATTGTAAAACCACTAAATTAGCCCTCCCTCTCCACTCCCCCTCCCCCACCCCTCCCATTCCAACACAGATTCCTCTTAAGTGTACACTCCCTAAGCTGCGCGTTGAGCTAACTCGGTTGCCAATCATAGTAACTGCACTACCTAGTTACTACCTTGTGCTTGAGACTACTAAATACGATTCGCCGCCACTCGTGTTCCTTCTTGCGCTCTTCACCGTATTGGCGGCCGGAGAAGCCGATGGGCGGGCGGTGCTGAAAACAAAAGTGGAAGTACGTATAAATGGACTGGCCCAATATGCACTTTGTGGGTTCACTGATGCGACCAGCCAGTTCCACAAATTGCAATTGATGAAAAAGGCTGGTATGCGCTTTAGAACGTTTGCAATTTGCAAAGCGCATTATGACAACTTAATATATGTTCGTATCCATGTGTGCATTCGCCTTTCTGTCTGCTCGATAGTTTCAACTGGGGAACTGTCAAAGCTAGGGTTATGAGTCTTGGCAGTTGTAACCTAAACCCTGGATCGTTTCCTATATCCAAATTGAAATCGTTTTATCGACCCCTCCGAAAGGTAAGGTTAACGTTCACAGGGAGTGAAAAAAGTTTTGCATTTTAAGCCAGTTGTGTTTAATTTTTCAGCGGTCGGGCCACAAATGAATCACGAGTGGAAGATTTATTTATACGAGCCGTTGGTTCAGGTGGAATAGGAATTTTTATAATTTGTGTGGTTTTTTTAAGCGGTCCACGGAAATCAGTCAATGAAACGTATGTCGTGAGAGGCCTTGATCGACGTCGTTCCCTTCGTTTTAACTGATCTGGTCATTCGTACAAATCTTTTATCAAGAATTCGTTTTTCTGCGGCCCGACTAGTGGAAAATGCAATTCGCCTGACTGAAAAAAAATGCATTCGATTTTTTACCACCGTTATATTCAAAACTTTTTGCACCTTCGATGTCTTTTTGTACTAGTTCAAGTGTTTCGTGGATGGGTACACGTCAGAGAGCAGAACCCCCCGCGCCTTTTACGAAATTACCCTTCCCTCCCCCCCCCCTCTCCACCTCCCCCTCCCTCCACT
>JPKZ01002974.1:217354-244481 GCA_000803305.1 Toxocara canis | reverse complement strand
CAAACAGGTAAGCAAAGATAACACAAAAGCGTGTTTCTCATTTATGCGCATCTCGTTGAAAACGTCGTCTTCGCTGTTCCTACTACTAATGGATTCTTTTTACGCGCTTTCCATCGCTGCCGAAACACATCACAGATCCATCATTCAATGTCTGCGCATCTGAATCTGTCTATGTGTGCATTTCAATCTGGTGGTCTGAACTGGTGAACTGGAAAGAATTCCGCAATGAAATTTGTCATGCGTAATCTACGGTGTTGAGAGTGCTCGCAAACAAAATTTACGAACAATTCATCGATTTTTGAGTGAATTATTGGCGCCTGGGAAATGATAAGGCAAGAAAGGTATAAAAGGGGTCCCTTAATCTTAAATTTCTGGTACCGAAACGTCAGCTCATCTATAAGAAATAGGTTATTTTGAGAGAACGAGCGCGAAGACTCTCAGAAAATGGCCGCCAACAGTTGTGATCTAGTGAGTAAATCGGCCCCCTATCACCCTGCCCTTTCACATTGGCGTTAAAGTGCGACTACATGATCGTGGGTTGAGCAGGAATGTTCTTGCCATGCCAAGCATCTTTCGTTTGGTTTTCGAGAATTTATTACACCGTTTTAAGCTGTGTCGCAGAAAACGCATGACGTGCCAATCCCCTAGTGTGCTCTGCAACTTGTTCCAATGGTCTTTCATAGCCAACTTCTTTCAATGATTGCAGCTGTAAATTTTTCGAAAAATGACGCTTTTTTGCTTCTATCCATTCTACATCTTTGCTTTTTCCGATAGAGATGTCGAACGCTTGAAGGCAGGGCTATGATATCTATGAATAGTGGATATGCCGTAATCCCTGGAAGTCATCCTCTCCCTTCCCTCCCCGATCTTTTTCCACATCATAACACAATCTCCTTTTCAAATTCTGTATCGTTTTCTGAAGTCTCTACTGCATAAGCGTTCACCCCACAAATCAGTTTCCTCCTCAATGCCTTCGTCAACCCACCACTTCATCAAATACCTTAAATGCTATGGTTTCACGAATTCACTCGTACTTTTTGTAGGCTCCGTTTGGAAACAAGCCTCCAGCCCCACCCCCACCATCTACATATTTTGCTGCCTCTGTGGGCATAGATTCGAGGGTTTACAGCAGTCAGTTGTTTACTTTGACCCTTCAGAAAGTTGGAGAGTTAAACGTAGGAAAGAACTGATTGGCAGGCTATGCAAATAAGCCCAAAACTGGTCTATTTCTTTAAAAGGATCAAAGGATTAGCTCAATGAGAAAACATTGAGAAAAAGACACTGAAGGAAGGGTTCAAACAACGGGAAATGTTGACCCCGAATGTGCTTTTCGGTGTTATTTGGTTAATTCCTCTTGTGAGGCTTATTTGCTGACTTAGGACATGTATATTATATATTTTTCATAAGCGGGACATATATGTATTTATATATATTGTTTTTCATATATATACATATATATATATATATGAAAAAGAAGAAATGCTTCGAATAACATAAGCGGACCAGCACCAGTCGCTCGTTAATCGCTCGTTGGCAATATGTAATTTGAATTCTCGCTTCTACTTTAGGTGCTATACTACTTGCATCTCCTTATCTAAGTTCCCTCCCATGCACCAGTTCATTCATCCCTATGCACACTTACTAACCTAATGATAGAGCCAATTACATCCGAAAACATCATTGTCTAAAATGGAAAAAAAGAAAGTTTCCTAAGCCGATGTAAATGAATAGTGACAATTTTTTAAGGTGATGAACGGTACTTGAGCTGTCGTGGTCAGCTGCTGCCTCGGGTTCCCTTCGCTTTGGGCGCTTTCTGGGATGCCAAAAATTTGTGGCGCAGGTTTCGCATCGATCCTCAACACTTCTTCAGACGAATAATTGTTTCTGCAATTGAAAATAAATAATACGATGAAGCAAGATAGCGATTTTGCATGTAACATCCTCCTAACATGTGACCTCTACCTCATGGTGAAGCGAGCGTCGGTGAAACGATGAGTGACCGATACAATGATCATGTGCAATATACACACTCGCATGTGACCGACTACCGCTTTTTAGCATACTTTATTCGTGTGAAAGGTTTTATACGAACATTTCCCGGCCCCCTCTCCTTCATCATCCTGGGAACATGAATTCATGTAATCTTCTCCTCTATTAATTTATAATCTCGTTCATTATAGTAATATTAATTAACCTTTTCGATCGGCATACGGAACTCCCACTCGGGGAATCAACTTTAATGACTATCTTTACATTTGGCACGATAGGTACTTCAGCTTAATTCGTCACAATCTTCTACTAATGAAGCAAAAAAAAGCTGAAAAATGTATGGTTTTTGAGAAATTTTGCTTTGTTCATGTCCTGCTTATACGCTCAGCGTATTCGAACTCACAAGAACGATTTGTCCGAGTCACGGTGTTCCCTTAGTTACATATTTATTTTGGAAGATCCGACAAAAAATTACGAATTTAACCATCGATTACATAAACATGTTTTCTCCAGGGGAGACGATAGTGTGTTCCCCCCCCCCCCCCCCCCTCCCCTATTCTTCAATGGAAGTTTGATGTGAAGCTTCTTGAAAAAGTAAAGAAAAGAAAAAGCAAAAAAGAAGACTTTCGAAGTGAAAACATGGAAAGAATATCGAGAGTGTTGCATTTAATTAAATATAAACTTGAATACTTAAAATATATCTTTTTCGCTAAGCACAATCTGAATCCTCAACTAAACATTCAGCTGAAACGATCGCTTAGCATTTGATAAACTACTGCATAAAACTGAAGCCCGTTAAGGACGTGTGCGTGACTGCGTTTGTGATGAGTGAGTAAAAGCCATGGTATGTTAAGTTTTTTAGCCAAGGTTCATAACAATAATAAGATTAGTGAATACACATAGCAGAGAGACAAGCACACATCCATACAGAGACAGAGAGAAAATGCTCAAAAAGTGATCATGCTTTTTCTCATATAGACGCAAGCGCATATCCACGTTAAAATCTCGCTTGCAACAAAGAGATGCAGTAACGGTGACATCAAAGATGCACGAAATAGTATCGTAGCGGGTTGTCGTAGTTCAGAAGACGATAAAATAGACGATTTTTAGAGCACAGAAACTGAAGAGAGTGTGAGGTTGGTGTGTGTGAAATTGGATTTGAGAAGTTAGCCGTAAGAGTGAGCGTGTGCATTCGGTTTGGCAAATGCCTTAAGCGGAGCACAACGCTGCTGCTGCTGCTGCTGCTGCTGTTGGTTGCTGCTTGCTTCTTGCTACTTGTGCTTGATGCTTTCGCATGTTGTTGGTAATCTCGATGCCAAGTCGTACTGCTATTTCTTTAGTACTCACCACTAACTTCTTCGATCGTCTCGTCATCGCTAGTCCAAGCGAGCATTCATCCTAAATGTTGTTGCTCGTATGCCTACTTCTTTCTGATAGGTGCAGTTTAGCAGATCGCAAAGTCGATTGGCCAAATTTTCCCGGATAACCGACCGATACAAATGCGAAAAAAAAGGAGATGATGATGACCTTATTAGATTAGCTTCGTTTTGCCTTCTTCTCGACCTTTTTCATCTTCTGCGGTTTGGAAAATTTATATGCGTTTGCTGTTTCGATAAGTTCAACTCGAGAAACGCTGAAGCTAAAATTGGATATTTTAGGCGATAAGTCTTCGCTCTAAATTTAGCGACTTGATCAAGTAAACTTTCAGAGGAAACACTGGTAGTTAAAGATGTCGAAAAATTTGCGTACATTTTTGATTAAAATATGAATGCGTATTTTATTGATCGCCGATTTTGAAATCGACTGATCTGATCTGATTATTCGAAATGTCAAAACGTTGTGCGATTTTCGATTGGCGTTCATTACTTGTTGTTAATTTAAACATACACAGTTTTCATCAGTTCCTCAGTCAACATCATTTAAATTCTCATTTGTTCTTGTTCGTTCAAATAACATTTTTGTTCTCGTTTGCATACGTTACTGTTTTGTGTTTTCAAAATTCGCGATGAACTCAGTGGTATGCATCGTTTTGATTATGTTGCTCTTCAGCGAGTATGCCCCGCGGGAATAGCCGAAGAAACGTTCGTTTGGGAACGTTTTGTTTTCGGTCAATCCGATTCGAATTACGGTATATTATCATATTCGTTGATCGCTTTACTTGTTCACTTACTGACGACCCAACCATCAAAGAACATAGCTGTTTGGTCATCACTTCGAAACGAACGTGTCTTCATAGTAACTTCGGTTGAAAACCGTGAAGCAGCTATCTTAGCGGATGGACGTCATCTGATTTGGAAGCCTCAAATGTTGCTTGCTGATGAGCATTTTATCCGTTTAGGAGCTATTTGATGAAAAGTGCGCTTCAAGATTCAGAATTGCAATGTCCTTTGAAGGCAACTCCTCGAACTCATTCTAGCAGCAACCATTAAAGAACTCTCCATCTTCTCTAAATTTCCTGAAATTTTGCCAAGTAATTCGAAGGATTTCCGGGCGTCAAAAGAAAATCCAGAGATATTCTCCATATAAGGTCCTAATTTAAATGCATACAATTTTTTTTTGATTTTTCATCAGACTGTTTAATCTAGCCATAACGTGGTGCAGCCACGGCCATAAGCGCTACAACCATAATTACCGTCGTGAAAACCACCCAATACAGATCATATTTCTCAGTAGAGGTCATCATCCACTGCACTTATGACCATTTTGTTTGCGCCTTCGTCAGCCATAGAGAATGTTTTTTTGTGACTTTGTTCGCCTTCCCCCCACCCTCCCCCTCCCTCCCAAAAAAAAGTCCTTTTGCGTGCAGAAGGTAACAGCGAATTTTCACCGCATGAGAAGATCAAAGCTATATAGTGTAATGATCAAGAAATACAGCGCAATTTTCACTTTTCGGATTTTTCATTTCATTCTTCTTCTTACATGTTCTCTCTTTCGATTTGAAGTTCGAATAATTTCGTCGGATCTCGGGAAAACTTATTCGATTTTAATGGTTTGTTAGTCCAGCACACTCTTGAGTTGAATCAATATCGTCGTCAATTGTTGATGGCGGACCTTATTTATTTATTTATTTATTTATTTATTTATTTATTTATTTATTTATTTATTTATTTATTTATTTATTTATTTATTTATTTATTTATTTATTTATTTATTTATTTATTTATTTATTTATTTATTTATTTATTTATTTATTTATTTATTTATTTATTTATTTATTTATTTATTTATTTATTTATTTATTTATTTATTTATTTATTTATTTATTTATTTATTTATTTATTTATTTATTTATTTATTTATTCATTCTTTTTCTTATTCTTATTCTTACTGCTCGGGCTGTCAAAGCGATGTCTCGATGTCACTGAGGCAATCGCACGTCGAGCAACAGCCATCCCTTTGGCTGTTTTAGCTTGTTGTTAAGTACCACCCGCTAGCTAGGCTGACAGTGGTGTGGTGGGAAGCAGCCGAGAATCGAACGTAGGTGTCCCCGCATGCGAAGCGGGAGCTCTCCCACTGAGCTACTGCCGCCCTATTTATTTATTTATTTATTTATTTATTTATTTATTTATTTATTTATTTATTTATTTATTTATTTATTTATTTATTTATTCATTCTTTTTCTTATTCTTATTCTTACTGCTCGGGCTGTCAAAGCGATGTCTCGATGTCACTGAGGCAATCGCACGTCGAGCAACAGCCATCCCTTTGGCTGTTTTAGCTTGTTGTTAAGTACCACCCGCTAGCTAGGCTGACAGTGGTGTGGTGGGAAGCAGCCGAGAATCGAACGTAGGTGTCCCCGCATGCGAAGCGGGAGCTCTCCCACTGAGCTACTGCCGCCCTATTTATTTATTTATTTATTTATTTATTTATTTATTTATTTATTTATTTATTTATTTATTTATTTATTTATTTATTTATTCATTCTTTTTCTTATTCTTATTCTTACTGCTCGGGCTGTCAAAGCGATGTCTCGATGTCACTGAGGCAATCGCACGTCGAGCAACAGCCATCCCTTTGGCTGTTTTAGCTTGTTGTTAAGTACCACCCGCTAGCTAGGCTGACAGTGGTGTGGTGGGAAGCAGCCGAGAATCGAACGTAGGTGTCCCCGCATGCGAAGCGGGAGCTCTCCCACTGAGCTACTGCCGCCCTATTTATTTATTTATTTATTTATTTATTTATTTATTTATTTATTTATTTATTTATTTATTTATTTATTTATTTATTTATTCATTCTTTTTCTTATTCTTATTCTTACTGCCCCCCCCCCCCCCCCTCTTCTACTCATATTCGTAAACCTAGAGTTCACCATATGCGGCACAATACCTCTTACTTTGAGCTTTGAGTTTTAATGGGAATTTTTGCAGTATATTCGAGACGATTTGTTGTTTGAGCATAGAAAGGTGGTAATTTACGATAGCCGTCATTCGAGTGGTTTCTATATGGCGATTTCCTGCAAATACAGCTAATGAACGCATGGCTTCTTCGCCGAACAGTGGCAAAGAGTTGATGTTAAAGTAGAGCTATAACCAGTGCAGTGAACATTCCCATAAGAAGAGACCCAATCCTAGCAGATCTGGAAGGCAACACCTATTAGTAAGGATGTTGAAGTTGTGCACACATGCCAGGGGCCGAATAATTCATAAACGTAAGACGCATGTAGTGAACTTTTGCATATTTTGCGCGATTCATGCCGGTTGCACGCGTGGATGAGCATTAGCGTAAGAAGCATAAGCATTCGAATGTGTAGAAATATATGGTGCTTTTCCTTCGGTTTCCATTTGTTGCCGCCCGTACGCAACACTGCCTAAATCGTAAATGCGAATGGAAGCAATCTTGTTGTGAACAGCAATTGGCCGCACTTTCTACTTTTTTAAACTTAAAAATTCTCAACGTTTGTATGGTGCGGATAGCAGTTTCCACCAAGTAGTGAGGGCTTGACACATACAACCGTAGAATAATAAGGATTTTCAGAACTAAAATGGGGGATATATGACATCAGACTAAGTACGTTTACAAGTTTGGCCAATTCCCATATTGCCTCTCCCAATGTTCCCTCAGCTTCACAGAACCGAATAGCTGCTCTCTCGGGCGCCTTAGCTTGCTTTAACTCCTCTTTGAAGCCAAAAATTCTTCACGTGCTGATCATGTAGAATACGCCACATTGCCTAATGCAATCACACTTGGCCGCCAAGTGCTTGCTATTTAACGCAGTGAACGATGATTGCAAATCGACTAATGTTGCTGCACTGAACAAGTAACGTCAGCAGAGAAACAGCAGTGAACGAAAAGCTCAACTGAGGATGAAAACTGGATTAATTGGAATATTCAGTTTCCCTCAACTTTAACCTTCTGCCTCACACCAGGATCCTGAGTCAGTGAAAGCATCTTTTGGCATAAAATAGCCTAAGGTCACTAAAGCACAGATAATTCGAACAGTGAACACTGCTAAACTGTGAAAATTGCGAGGGAGACACAAAGGAAATTGGAAGGGGTGGGGAGAAAAAAGGAGAAGAGGGAAAGAGAGGAAGGTGCAAAGGCCTCGATATCTTAGAGAGAGGAGTGCGTTCAGGCACGATTTGAAATGAAAAGAGCGATGCTTAGTCCTTGATGCACGAATTTCGGAGAAACAGACGTTTTTGTGTTGGGTATCGGCTTCTTCCAATAATATTCGTTTTGGTTTGTCGTCATTCCGTAAAATGGCACGCTCTGCATGCGCTTTTCATAGGCGTCCATAATCTGTGTCGATGTCAAGTTCGGAGCGATGACAGAGCGTTCCGTTGATTCATCGGACTGTTCTTGTGTCGCCATCACATTCTGCATCCAGTTGTTTAAAGCTGGAACTCAGTTTGTAATTTGAAAGCATTTTTTACCGCTACTAAGAAAAGTGCATTATGCTCAAAACAAAACAAGCTTCAATTTCAGCCGTCTTCCATAGTTGCTTGACTAAAGGTCAGTACAGTCGTGCATAGAGAACGTAGTTTAGGCTATGCTGTTTCTCCTCAGAAGGGCGATAGTTGAAAAAGAAGGACCATCTATGGGTATGCGTGCAAAGCATGATCATGACCGCGTCCATAATCTGTGTCGATGTCAAGTTCGGAGCGATGACAGAGCGTTCCGTTGATTCATCGGACTGTTCTTGTGTCGCCATCACATTCTGCATCCAGTTGTTTAAAGCTGGAACTCAGTTTGTAATTTGAAAGCATTTTTTACCGCTACTAAGAAACGTGCATTATGCTCAATACAAAACAAGCTTCAATTTCAGCCGTCTTCCATAGTTGCTAGTGGACAGTACAGTCGTGCATAGAGAACGTAGTTTAGGCTATGCTGTTTCTCCTCAGAAGGGCGATAGTTGAAAAAGAAGGACCATCTATGGGTATGCGTGCAAAGCATGATCATGACCCAGTACAAGTCTTTTAACTGACGATTCGTTTTTGTTTGACTTAGTGAACTCCTGAAGATGTTTTACGACTTAGTGCGAAATGCATGCAAATTTTTTTGCGCGTTTAACGGCCTATCTTTTTCTTGATCTCGACGAAATGATCTGAAATCAGGTATGGGCAATCAATAATGGTGTAGATCATACGTTCTAAAATGCATAATTCTAGCGCTCGAGCTGAAATAACCAAGCTGGTGAAGAGAACACGCATCGGCATAGCACATGACATACATATGCACAGACAGATACGACTTCACCATAATGCGCTTTGCAAATGCAATTGTTTTACAGCGCAGCAAAAAAAATCAATCGAAACGAGGAATTGTAAAGCTGGCAATGATATTATTGCTTCAAGAGCTTTTTCAGATTTCAGCATTTAATTCAAACACTTTATCGATAAGTTATTTCGGCATTGCAAAAATCGTTCACTTGCAAAGTCACATTATTACTTCAGTATCTCATAAACGGGGAGAAAATAATTGCATGCACAGCCTTGAAACTCGTACGGAAAGCTGCACCTCGCACACCAAATTTCTGTGAATTGGATGTGTGCTTTGCAAGCTTCAGGTCATTTTTTACTCGTATTTTGCGTTTTTTTTTTTGCAAAAATATATGATGAGAATAAGTTTGTATGTGTACATCATTCTTTCGTTGGGGAGCAAAAAAATGGAGAGGTAAAACTGGTAGGATATCATCTCAGGCAAAATTCGATAGTTCGGTTCGTATTACTACTTCAGCTGTAGCTTACACTTTTATTAATAATGGCACACTGATCACAGTATAGGGAGGACCGCGAAGTACATGTAGCAATTGAACAATGAAGGAAACAATAAAAGGCACCCCCCCCCCCCCTCTCTCACTCACCTTGTCCAGATGATTGCTCATTATATTCAGCCATCATGCAACACGCTTCTCTTCAGCTGACCGTAAGATGAATTAAATCAACGTATCCATATGCGTCTTTATCCATCCATGGAAACGACATAACGAAAATCGATTGCATCGCGAAAGCACCATTTTGCATTCTTCTCGAATTCAGCATTTCCTTCGAACTAAGCTGATGGCCCACATCAAATTTTTACGCAACAGCTGCTGTGTCTTAAGGGAGGGGAACGTTGCAAACGGTTAAAATCGCATAATTTAAGATGTTCAGTGCTATGTTTGGGTGAATACATGTCACCTCATGTATGATAATCTTTATACTCTTCTATTCTCCTACTCATCTGCACGGATTTTCATTGTAATGTATTTTGACGTTTTCCGTTTGCATATAATGAGCCGTTTGTGACGATGAGCTGAACATCTTCCTTCTCTTGTCCCGTTTCCTTTCCATCCCGTTTGTTTATCGCTACGTATGTATAGAATAATGGAGTCACGCGACGGGTGAACTATTTATGAAGTGACATTTCTTTTCGCTTATTTGTGGCTTTTGGTCGTATGATCACATTGGTGAGATGTTTTGCTCATTGCCGCTTTCATAAAAGACGAATTGCATGGTTACTGCAGAGAGTGATGTTCGATTCAACATTGCATAACATGTCTTGTCGTGCAATGCTCATGATATTTGTTAGAAATATATAAATAGATAAATGAGAGAGTGAAGAAAATAGCTCATGAAGGTTTGCATATATTGCGTGTTTCGGCCGAGAGAAATTCACTTCTACAATGAGATTTCGTTTCTTTGTACCACTTAGATTATATGTGCAACCTGGAGCGGTTAATAAAATTCATAGGCTTCTGGAGAAGGTAGCTCTCGAGAAGTTCCGTTGTCAAGACTTACTAAATGCACGAATCTGATGTTAATTATGCTTCTACGCACGCATTTATTCCATGTGCATTAAATGCATATTGCATACGATGGCTGTGCTACATTCATTATTTGCGAAAAATTTTGAAAATCATTTTTATTGTGTTTTCTCTCATTTATCATCCCATTCAGTTCATTTTATCCACTTTGACTCCTTCTAATCATAAATTACTCTGTTCACTAAATAAAACCACAATATTCTTTGCTCCTCTATAGTATTCCTAAGTAGTGGTTTAGCTGATTACTTTTTTTTTTCATTTCGCCATTCGCTAAACAAATCTTTAAGCTCTCGCAGCTTCTCTATGAATTTTTTACAGTTCTAAATGCTTATCATAAAAGTATGCAAATAAATAAGATGACAACAAATGTCCATAATGTGTCTCAACATTCTCATTTCGTTTTATTTTTGATAGCAAACATATCATGCGAACGTCATCAACGAGCTCATGTGTTGCTGCAATTGTTCTTAAACATACATGCTTATTATTCCCATGCTTATTTCTTCATCCAGTTCTTTAACCTTTACCCTACAAGCACAACACGCTTGAATATGAGACTGAGATATGTCTGAGACATTTGCATATCGAAATGGAGTAAGAGCGCTAAGTGTTTATGTTCAAGATAGCACTGCTTATAATCATTCCTATTTTCCCCTCTTTTCATGACATTTAGTTCGGCTTTTGAACAGGTTATACGTTGCATATATTGAGATGAATATTTTAAGTGTCCCCGTTCGTTTAACAGCTCATCAACGAAGTCGAATTGTCTCTGAACGCATGAGTCAACATTGTTCACAAATCTCCCAACGTCATTTAACTCATACTGTTATTGCCTTTCAGTAATGCATGTGATTTTGCTGTCTATGCTTGATGCTTTTTTATGTCTCTCTTTTGCTATAAACGCTACTGCTGTCTGTCGACTGAGCGTGAAATGGTTCGTTTCGATTCACAAAAGTACGCTACCTAAAACGGTGCTTATCAAACGACTGATTGTTTGTTTACTTTGCAGAATACTCTGTGAACCTGGTATGACTTTTTGTAGGCGAACTTATGTACATTTTCAGACTGTACCACTTCCCCCCAGGTAGAGCCCATATGCAGTAGCGAGTGGTGTTGCCTTGAAGACATGATTTCGCAATTCTTTTGAAGAGGTCATTTTGGAATTGAAACAGTGCATACTTTTTTCATGATAGCGGTTTATCTCGCTGCAAAACGGTCTCTTCTTATCACCGTCCTTTCGTTAAAGCTTTACTTGGTTAGCTCTCACATTTACTCCTCCAGAGTTCATTTGTTACCAGTACTGGGAATGTATTGCAATTAAATAGGACGGCTAATGAAGGTTGATAAAAATATTTACCGAATTTTTATCGTCCGCATCTTCATGATCCTAAATCAGTCCAAAGTTTCGTAAAATTAAAAGCAGACATCATAGAAGAAATGAGCTATTTTTATTGATAGCCCACACATAATCTTCTTTTGGGTTCCACGCATCAAATAGCTTATGAGCAAGACTTCATCGAAAATGGTTGCCGCACTATGGGACAGCGTTTCTCTGTTTTCAACGTACAAGTATCGATCCAGTTGATTGCTCAATAATTTCATTGGAACCGTCGTGGAAAATTATATTCAATTCCTAGCAGGTTTTTTTTTTCAGCTATGAACTTCAGTACTTTTGTGCATGAGACAATAACTGGGCGTTTCACAAAAAAAGCTCGTTTCTCTCCCTCTTCGATAAGGCATGATGTCATTGGGACGGACACTTGCAATGTAAACCATGGAAAAGGTCAAAAAGAATGATATTCCATTCATGCACCTTTTGCAGTCAAACGATCTCTTGCATATGTGTGTCACTTCAATATTTATCCAACTTATAGTGAGCATCGTTTCTACTCAGCAATACACAACTCAACGCTTATACTTTCGTTTTACCTTCTTTCTCTCTCGCCCTTTCTCTGTTTGTCCAAAGAAAAAACGTCTTAGTGAAAATATTGCAGCGTTTTTGCAAGATGTGACCGCCTAAAGTTCGATTTTCACCACAATTTTCACCAGCTTATGCGATGAAATAGCTGTGCCTTAACTGTGCCTATGTGTTCGCCCTAGTTAATGGAAAAAACTTAAGAAAAAAGAAAGTTTGGAAGAGCAAAATTGTGCGGACGTATTCTCAGTTTCCAAACTCCTTAGAGTTCATTTTGGTTCATCGGTGCTTTATTCCTTTTCCGAAGTATCTTCTTCGTAGCTCCGAATATTACTTGTGCTTAAGACTTGTTTTTTTTTTTAAATCGTTGGTCTTATTCAGTGCAAATCCAATGAGTGGTTGAGTGAAACATTAAAACGGCTAGCAAACGAGTCTTTTAAAGATGGACGTTTCTTTGTTATGGTTAGCAATTGCTAGTAGTCGTGAATCTGTTTGTCGTCTGTTACTTATTTCATTTATGTTCTTTTGATTTCAGTCCACAGCAAGACAACGAGGAATCCGATGGCGCAGATAGTAGCTGTAAGTTGAACAAACTCTTCAGCTGCAGTAGAGGACCACTCTAGTTATGACATACGTAGATGCAGTTGTATGTATAATGTGCCAGTGAGCAGAGGAGGACCAACAATGTGTGCACCACAAGAAAAGGGAAATTGTTGCTTTATGGTTATTCTATAAGTGCGCAGAGCTTTTAATAAAAGCATTTCATCTTCACTTCATTTCCGTTGCTGTCTTCGCTTGTGGGGAGCTTTTTCACTTACACAAAATTATCGTTCATATCATGGTTTCGCCAGAGTTTACTCTCATTTTATGGTGTTACTGTATCGTTGAAAACGAATTTGCATGATATATAATGCGTAACGTGGGCAAGTACTGTACTTTGATAAGTATGATAAGTACTGTATTTTAATAAGTACTGTACTTTAACTCTTGCTTGCTAAATGAGCACAAAGAAAACTTTGAAATGCATACGGGAAGACGTCGAAGCTTAAGAGCCCACAGTTTAAAAATACTGCCAGAGCAAAAAAAAAGTAAAAGAAATCGCGCATGAACGAGTAAGCAGTCCAGTGTGCAATTATCAGAAACTCATGGACTTTTCATAATTTTTATCAGTCGCCCTTTCCCACATGCTAATAGCACTTTGAGATGATTACTACCGGATTGTGTGTAATTAATGTACGAGTGTGACGTCTGTGTTTTTTTTTGTAGCCAGTGTCACAAAGCGTGAATCAACGGAAGCCTTCATCCCATCCACAAACAACGCTCTATGTGTATTTACTAACCACGATGGCTTGTCTTGGCGGTCTCTTATTCGGATACGATACGGGCGTTGTTTCCAGGTTTGTCGGCTTTCGTAAATATTTTGCTGACAACAAACAAATTACATTAGCATTGTATGTTGTTTGTTTCAGTAACTGTATCAAATTTTGAGAAGCTAGTGGATGCTATACAAATTTTCCACAACTGCCTAACGTTAATCTCATAAGTGAGCCCTTTAGAGTGACAAGAAATAGAATTGCTCCAAGAGTACTTATATTTCGGTTGACAAGGTTGCTTCCTTCTTTGAAGCCTGGCGTATAGTTTAAAAATGAATCCGTTTCATGATTAGTTCAAGAAAATTTTGCTCAATTTTCCGCATCCTTAAAATTCTAGGAAGAAAGTCACATTTCAACCTTTGATGAAATCGAAACTGGCTGCTCACATTCTTTGCGTCACCAACTTATCAACCAGTGGAATTTGCTCATCTTCCAATTCTACTGTAAATGACGGTAATTTAAAGATTATGCATTGAAATATGGACTAGAACCGAATGTGTTTGATGCCCTAAAAGTCTTACAATCTCGTTGTTAGCTCTTTCTCAATATCCAGGAAGTCAATATGTATCTTTATAGCCTGACGTGTAAGCACGGTGGTCTCGTGGCAAATTGTTTGCAAATTATGTAACTTCAGTCAGCACCTTTACGCAGATTTTTAATCTTTCAAGTCCCTAGATCCCAACTGCATCAAACATAGCTTTATAGCGTTCTTCTTTCGCATATTACTTTGCAGAAGGCTAGTAAGTACCTCGATTAATGTCAAACCGTCAGATGAACGTATGACGTAATGGCTTCTTTGGCCACTTTATATCATACGGTACAATGTCATACGCTGTTCCTGTGTTAAAGTGCACAGCGCAAGTTTGTATCTCCCGTACTGTGCCAACACATTCACGACTATTTGTTTTGTCGATATTTCTTTACTAAGCATTCCTCTTTTTTACCCATAAGCGTTTCCAACCTTTCGACTACATTAAGTGCATTCATTTATTCATAAATCTTCCTACGTTAACCTTCAGCTGTTGGTTTCTTTTTCAATGACCAGCTATGGCACTGCGATTTATGCAAGCCTACGGAGTTCGTTTGGGTCGAAAATTTCAGGTATTAAGCATTACCGATTCCTTTGCACCAAGAGAAGAAAGATTCTGGGCAGCGAGTAGAAAAATTAAGGAAAAACATGCCCGAGGAAAAAATATAGCGAAGATGGGGTCGAGGATATAAAAGGAGTTTACCAGTTGCATTCATATTATGCCTCGTTTGAGATTGTCCTGAGCAATAATTTACCTTTCAGCGCGATGTTATTTTTGCCGCATAGCAAGCAAATGGGTCACTTGTCGACCTTCTGGCAGGAGCTTATAATCAGTATAACACCGGGAATGGCTGGATTGTCTGCGCTCATTGCCGGTAACTAAGCATTCAGTACAAAAGGTTTTCATTTTTCGGAAGAACGATTCCTCTTTGACGGCACTCGCGCAATATTTTCACTCAGCAAAAGCCTCTAAACAAGCCCGTGTGGTGTGTCCTTTCTCTCCAGATGATCGCTGATGCATTGACATTCCGTCTTTTGATAAGCGCGACCGCTCTGTCAGCCACAGTTTCACTGCAGAAGCTGTAGATATTAGGCACTTTCGGCTGATCTGAATTGGTCGCGAAACGATGGCTGCGAACTAGAAGCCGTGCTAGTGAACACATTTCTGCGGGTGGGTCGACTTTTTTTCCAGTTGTCGGTGATTTTTACACGGAAAAAGCACTTACTATATTCCGAGTCGGTTTTAAATTGTTCCTTATATTAGTATGAACATTTTTCTTTATTCAACCCACCCCCGTGAACTACTACTGGAGTCATTTCCTCGAACAGATGCGTCCTGATACCGGATCGAACCAAAGTTAGCCAAGATCGCATTCAAACGGAAACGCAATGTGGAACAGGAGAATTGTAACGTGAACTTCAATGTGCAATGGACGAAATGCATAAAATTTGCATCTTTTATTTTGAAAGTCGTTAGTAAATTAGCGGTACTTGTGAGTTTCGTAGCTTTTCTAAGCGCATACACTCTAAGGAAGGCCTTAATGGTAAAGCAGCGAGATCATCAGCGTTGGAAGTCAATCTCCTTATCCCTCCTACCTCTGTTGAAAAATTTTAAATGGTTTTTTTCGGTGTGTGCCTACATGTTTCTTTCGTTAAAGTTAAGCTCCTTACCAAAATCATCAGTTAATTGACTCGGTGCAGGCTCCATTTCAAGATTTCTCGTCTCTCTGGTCTGGATGTTCTTTGTGATTAAATTCGTATATTATCTCGCAGCAAAAACAACTAAGCGTTTGTCTACTAAATGGTTTCATTGCGGATCAGTGCAAACTATTTGGTTCATGAGGTGATAAAGATGGTAAGATGGTGATAAAGACTTACGGCATAACTCAGTTATCCCGCGCAGAAACATTCGCAGCCATGTACCAGCGGCTAGTACCGTATTTAAGACGTCACCGTCATTGCGTTCTCAGCTATTCCCTAATTTTAATAACGAGCACTTCCGAAAGCTCTTTCAGGTTTAACAACAACGATTAATAAGTACTTATGAGAAAGTAGCGTCTAAAAGTTTGTAATATTTTAAAAAATATATATATGCGAAAACAGCTGAAAAATGGATTCCATGAATAAATCACGCGGCTGTTAGTACATTTTGAATGTTAAGAGTAATTTTAAAATCATCTGAAAAATTTTGCTAGAAATTTCCGTTCCATGTATATACCGTTTAGGTGTTTGCAAATTGCTCTGCCATCGTGTTTAATTAAGGTAAAAGTAGTGATCACTTCGGTCGTCGTATGGTGATTCTGGCAGCAAGTGCGACGTTTATGGCGGGTGCAGTGTTGTGTGGCGTTGCGCCCGAACGATGGACTTTATTCGGCGGTAGAATTCTTCTCGGAATCGCTATCGGTATCATTATGAACATTTCGCTGATCAGCGTCTCCTTCCATAATGTTCAGCTATCGGAAAGGCAGAAATTGTTGTGGTGAGCGCGCTAACAAAACGATGTCCATTTGAAAAAAAAAAGAGGAAATGCAATGAGAGCTAAACTTGTGTCGTTTATGAAACGTTCACTCATGAAATTTGAATTTTCGACATTTGCAAGTAGCTTGCGAAATCGGCTTATTTGATAAGTAAAGTCACCAAAGCGAGCATCGAGGCATACATTCTCGCATCTTCTGCTATAGCACCGTGGCAAAGCGCAACTCGACTGACTGCAAAATGGAAGCAACGAACGTTTCGCCTCTTTTAAAAGGAATATCTTTTCCTACTGTTGGCAAGTCCGTTTGAATTTGGGCATGATCGTAGGGTGTAAATTTTGCCTACCCAATCTCCTTACTCTAGCTTCAGCGGTTCTCGAGTTAACACTACAAAATAGACAGGCTACGCAACGCTGTACAAAAAAAAGTGAACGGTGACCTCGCCCTAATATGCTTAAATAGCCTAAAAAGCCGACCGCCTAATATGAGCATTTGACCAGGTTGGGTAACTTTTAAATGCGTACTGTTCTCAGGTTTTGCGTCAATGATCATTCCGGTGTATATTGGCGAGGCAGCGCCCTCACACATACGTGGCATGCTGATTACTATTTATCAGTTCATGATTGCGTTCGGATTCGTTGTTGCAAATGCTTTTGCCGCATGGTTCGCTCGCTATGACCCCGAGAACCTCGGATGGCGACTTATGTTCGGTTTCGCTGCTATTCCAGCAGCCGTTCAAGTAATTACTTTTCACCTTTCACCATTTGCTTGCGATTATTCCTTAAAAGATAACAGTATGATAATCAAACGGAACTGAAAAAAATAAACAGATTATAAGAAAAAATTATACGAAAAAAAAGCACATAGCTGAAGGAGTTTTAGGCATTCGTAGAAATGGTCAGGTAGTAGAGATAACGAATGGGCGTAAAGTTGTTCTTCATCATTACTTTACACATACGCATCCTAATGAGTCGTAGAATGCAGACGGAGTTTTGAAATGAGTCGATTCCAGTTTGTGTGCTTCATATTCCTTCCGGAAACACCACGTTTCCTGACAAACGTTCAAGGAGAGGATGAAGCGAGGAGGGTGTTAGACAAGATATATGGAGGCAACACGGACTGGATTGACTACGAAATGGATGAAATAACGAGGAATATCAATGACGAGAAGCAATACCGTAAGACAGTCGGTAGGCAATTATTCATTCATAATTAGTGGCGGCCGTACTTAAAAGTGCAAGCGCATTTTAAAAAACTTCTCAATAAATGGAAAACTACCAGACAGACAGGCAGACAAACCGACAGACGGGCAGACAGACGCGTACACATATATGCATAAATTGCAAATTTGTCTAAGTGAACGAAAACAGAAAAGTGCTAATGTTCACCAAGCGGCTGACAGAACATGCACTTTGGTAGCTAACACAGCAGATTCAGTCGGTTTCATAAATTGCTCAAAAACGATGAAAATTTGAATTTTTATCAAACTTGATTGCTTGTATAAGTTTTCCATTTATCTACTAAATATTCGTTTTTCGGCTACCCGACCGACTGGAAATGGCTGAAATTTTTTAAATCTCCTATATAACTTCCCCGAGGAGATAATTAAAAGGTTTGAACATGGAGGCAAGAGATGATCACGGGGTTTGAATTACAACAGCCAAATTTCATAACTGTACTAGCAGACACAAGGCCATCATTGAGAATTTGCCAGCGCTGTTGAAAAGTGTCAATGACGGAAAATGAAGCCACTAAACGGAGGTCTATTAAGAGTGCTAACAAGTTATGAGGATGAACCGATACACGTGGGGACGTCAAAATTATGCCATATAAACATAGTGATGTTGAGTTAGTTCGGTCTTATTGCATATAAGCGACGGCATTAAATATAAATATAAATATAAATATAAATACAAATATAAATATAAATATATATAAATTATGTATACATATATATGCGATATTCAAACGACCAACTGTGTTCATTGATGCACTGCGAGATTTTGAGCATTGCGTTTGTAAAAGACAGCTGGCAGTCTAGTGAATCGTTTCGTTTGTTTAAGCTCATTTTTTACGGAATTGAAGTTATTTTACAGGTCAGTCGTTTGTCATCGTACGCGTACTGAGGACACCTCACGTGCGTAAGGCACTGCTTCTCGGATGTGCCATGCAAATGTTTCAACAGCTGGCTGGCATCAACACAATACTGTAAAAATTTAATGTTGTTCATTTATCGTTATCATTTTGTGATATTCTTATCATACCGAAGATATTGAGCTCATCTGCTCATTCACTCGACTACAGAATTTAAAGGATTAAAAGCTCTCAAGTCAACAAAGATATTCAAACTTGGCGTCTTAAAATGTGCAGATAAATGTGCCTGAACACCTGCAACACTCTAATACGAGTGCATTTTGCTGTGTTTTCGGTCTCTTTTGCTTAATATTCCAACGATATGCATAGCACTATCAATACAAAAGCAGTGCTTCAAAGTTAAAGCTCTGCAAGCAGACGGACGTCGTTCTGCTTAATCGCATCCTAAGAAGTCGTCGCCTCTAAAGAGCATACTGAAAACTACGTTCAATAAATATGCTAAATTATTCTTTCGTTCTTCAAAACGTGTGCCGTATTGCTGAGGCTGGAAATAACGTGATGTGATTAACGATGATAGGAAGCATACAAGTATAAAACTTTTTGAACTTTTCGCATTTGGAAACAAACAAGTTCGAAATGCGTTCTCAGAGTCAGACACAACATGCGCTTTGTCAACTCGTCAAACTAGGCAGTTTCATGAATTGCTTATAAATGATGAAACTTTGAGCTTATCTAATACGACCACTCGGGTAAATCTGCTAAAGATTCATTTTTTTTTGGTATCCGAGACCGATTAGACAGCCCGACCGATCATAAAGTGTGTGACATCTTTTAATCCACTTTAATGAACTAAAACTTCTCCTAAGTCGACGAAGTGATTTGAAATTAGGATGGCTTACCCTACGTGTCGGCTGTTTGTGTTTACCAAATTTTATAGCTACATGTTTAGCGGTTGGCGACTTGAAGTACAGAGAGAGGGAGAGAGAGAAGGACGGACAGACAGACAGATATAACACACACATACAAGCAAGCAGCTGTAACGTTATTCGCAATGCGCTTTGCAAATTGCAAAAGCGTCAAAGTGCAAAGCATTTAGTGGAACTCCATCTCTTTGTGCAAAAAAAAAAAAAACTTTCTTCGGTCAATTCCGAAAGAGATTATAATGCGGATTGCAGGTATTACACGGGGACGATAATTCGCTCTTCGGGCATTAAAGACAAAATAACAACAATTTGGATATCTTGCGCCGTTTCATGTGGGTTATTGAATTAGTCTTTCACTTTGCATTGTTTCAGTTTTCCTTTCACTGAGGGTGAAACACTCGTAGTTAGCCTCCCATTTCCCACATCCGCACTATCGTAGTTGTTTGCCGCAATAAAACATATTTGTACCCTTTTGTTTCTCTTAAAATACGAGCAACAAACGAACGTCAAATTCATATTAGTAGGCCACTGTATTTTCAAACGAAAAGAATAGGTGGGGTGAACGGATAAGGTAAATCTAGAGCCGCCAGTTCTATCATACAAATATATTACGCATAGACGAAAGAGGAGATTCTCAATCATCACACCGCTTTTTTGACATCAGTCATTTATCAGTGTTTATCAGCAGAACCAGATGCGCGCGAGAAATGCGCAAGTTGATTTATGAGCATAAATTTACATACATAAGTAATTGAGGCTTTGAGTTTGTGAGGTGCAAGGTTCGCGCAAAATCCGTCATCAAGTTCGCGAATAAATACCTCGGAGATAGAGGACGACCTTCGGTTCGACTGTGAGAGGTGTGTAGTAAAGGAAGCGTTGGCCATCTGGGACCTTAGCAAATCGATGGTGTAAGGCGCATATCACACGTCTAGGACGTAAAGACGTGAACAACGATGGCATGCGTGAAAGAGGCGCTAAACAGTCGAGCATGTATAATTTTTTTTTCTGTTTTCTACGTTCCCCATACTTCAAAACTGATCTGACGTTATTTTTGTGGCCAAATTAAAGCGACCTTCACGCAGAACTTTTGTCGAATCATGCTGTATTTATGCAGTATATTGCAGCGGTCCAAGCAATCGGAACGTTCGCGCCCATGCGACTAATCGAGAGGCTTGGAAGGAGAGTGGTCCTCATCGCGTCGTTAATCAGTGTCGTGATCACTTTGTGCTTGATGGGTGGAGCCTTCTACCTAATCGATAGTCAATCGGCCATAGTTGATCCACGTGAGCGTTAATCTTCCATATATACAATAAGTGTTTAGTTTGCACTACTTATCAAGAAATGCTGCTGTTTACGTTATCATCGGACCAGATCAGTACTCGAATTCAACGATCATTAACGTGTGGGGTTGCTCTTTTGATTTCGCTATAAAGAAAGAGTCTTACAAGTAAAATGACCCGAATGCTGCTTCTAGCAACTGCGGGCACATATCAGACCGTTTATAAAATTACACCAAACGCATGCGATAAGAAATTTCATTGATTTGCTCATCGTTTCGTGAAAGTTTATCGGCTTGCTCAAGTGTTAAGCATTCGCGTTTCATGCTTAGTGCGCATCAGTGATTCATTGAGAGTTGAAAACAGGGAAGAAAATATGCGATACTCCTGTGCAAGTGGGAGCGCATTAAGAACGTACACATAAAGAGGAAAATAGATGGGCGAAAGAGGGGCATGAATCGAAGCTTGTAAATGATCACTGATCTTTGTTTATAAACGAGTGCCGCTTCTACGGTTTGCATGACTTCCAGTGCATGCGTTTGATGGTATTGATTTCGATGGTACCACGAGCAATGCGACCATCAACAAATGCGCTTCATACGGGTACCACTTTTCATCAATGTTTCTTAATTAGTCAGTCAATGAAACAATTCAAAGATGAGGTCGCCACTACATCCAACAGTTTTCAAAAAGTAGAGTTTTGGAAAAACTTTTCTTTTTTTGTTCCAGGTCTTTGATTGCTGCAAGTTTTGCAGTATAAGTACCTTTTTGTCTTATTAATATTTGTTTTTACAAACTGTTGCATTAAAAACTGAGACTGTGAGAGATGCTATCATCTAGTTAGTCTAACGATGTGATCCTTCTAGTAAACGGTTGAACAATTCTCAGCGATTATTAAGCGATGACATTTCAACAGTAGGCTCAACTGCCTAAATTTGAACCTTCTCATGATATTTGAATGACTTTGTAATTTGATTCAATGGCAATAAAAATTGGAATTTGTGTTTTCATCAAGTGGCGCAAAGATTGGCGAGAATCTTGTGAGCTAGCTTTAGCTCTTTACCAGCTATCATATCCAATCTTATGAGGTAGCAGTAAGCATATGCATTAAAAAATAGGCTTCACATATGGAATTTTGCTTCGTCTCAACTTTATTTTTCCATTAATTTCAAACTTCTTTCGTTTAAAAAAGTGGTTACAGTATCAGTTGCGACCGTATTAGCCTAGCTCATTGTTTGCCAGCATTGAGATAAACTATCAGTGAGTGTTAGTTGAAGGTCAATTACCTGTGCTTTTATCTTTTGTGTGAGTGGAAACTAATGCTGAATGTTGAAACATTCATTGATAATGGGAGCAATTGCAGCAATTGTGCTTCTTGCGTTATGTCTGACCGGTGTGGTTTTTGCTCTTCTGTAAACTCGTCGATTAGCGGTCAATGTCTCCCCATCAACCTTGAAGACGTTCAGTACTCACTGGTTGGTTTCTGCAAGGTATGTCATCCTGCTATATTCACATAGCTCAAAGTATTTCAGAAGAGCTAGATTCCAGCATTTGAAAAAAAAAAACTAACTGCGCAGCGTGTTATGATGATATGTAGCACGACGATTCATCCATCAAATCAGCCGGTTTCATAAATTGCTTGAAAACAAAGAAAATTTAAGTGTGGCGCAACAAAGATCGGTGGCGCAATTCTGTTAGCAGAAATTCGATTTTTTTTCTAATTTGCAAACGAATCGGTGGAACATGCAGTTCGAAATTACGAATCCCTGACGACTTCCCGTGGGGTAGGTGAATACGTATGTGAGATGACCCTAGGGTGCAGATTGCGCATACTAACTGAATTTAGTAAATTTAGCTTTAAGGCTTCTGAGTTGAAAATGCCAAGCAGACCAAAGATATGCATACATACGTGTACACGTGTATAGGCAAGATGTCGCCATAATATGCTTTGAAAATTGCAATTTTGTCGAAGGCCATAAAAATGCATGGCTGCTCGCAAATTGGCTGCTCGTATTGCAATCAGACAGCTTCTTTCGATTCGCATTGTGAAACTGTGTGATTGGGCGATTTTTATGAGCTTTAATAAATTTACAATTTGGAAAGTTCATTGTGGCGACTTCATGCCCACTCGTTTCTACTTGGACGTGTGCGTCTGTCCGTTTTGCAGTTTCCGCTCGTAATCACTGGTATCAAAGCTATGAAATTTGGTTATTGTAATCTGCATTCTACTTCGAAACAATTCCTCGACCCTAAGGGAATTTATAACCTCCCAAAAGGGTTACGGTATAAATTCTGCAAACATTTTGTAACCGATTAGACAAAACAGTCGACCAGCCAGGCAGCTGAAAGACGAATCTTCATTAGGAGATTCACATGAGTGGTCGGGTCGGATTTAGCTGAAATTTTGATCATTTACGAGCAATCTATGAAACCGGCCGATGTGATGTGTCACCAAAGCGCACATCGTGCCACAGGCTACAACGTAGGCCCACCTGATCTCGCAAGATTGGAAATGTGGGCTCCCAGCTTCCCATGATTTCTTCCCAAAATTTCTCGTGTTTCATCCAGAAATTGGTATATCAAGCTGCATTCAATGCACGCCGTGGTTTTAACGTTTCATATCTCATGTGTTCGATTCTCGATTTCAAGTGTGATACTCTTGGTCAACTTTTTTCCTGACCTTCGTTTCCTCCCAAGATATCTTTCTTGCGTTACAACTCATCTACGAACACGTGATCTTATCCATATTTTGTTCAGGAACTATCCCAGTGCCATAGATTATGTTTGCTAAGTTTCACTGCCGTAGGTTTTCTAACTCGCGAGTTGGAATATGGTGGTTTAAGCGATACATGTACCTGCATACTTGCTCACCGACAGACAAGACGAGCCTATAACGAGTATGATGGAAAGAGCGTGCAAAAGCAAATGATTTTTTTTGGAATGGTCAAAAGAATGGTGGAATAAATTTTGGAGACGGTGGAGCCTATACCAACCGAATACGCCTTGCTGTGCTGTATTAAATATTACTTGAATCGGTTTTTTTTTCCTTAAAATTCCTGAAAAGGCCCTAAATCTTCTACGTTTCGAAGCGATTCTCGCTTCCCGTACTTCATATGTAAATTGGAGCCTTGGAAGATAGAGCGCTTTTATTGCCTCTACCATTTACTTTTACAGCCTCTTTTTGTACAAGAAGATGATGAAAAATTATGAGGACAATATTGCACTAATATTGAAAATTTTCAAGAAAACTCTGCGATTTTGGCAATCCCTGGAATATTCTTTGCCTTCAAAAATTGTGAAGATTAGCATCTAAGCTTGCAGGAAGACATGGCATCAGATTTATTTGCCATTCCTTGTTTTTTTGATGAAATATTACATAAAGACTATGCTATTATATTTTCTATTGGCTTAGATTCCTGGCAATATACCCGATAGAATTAATTAGTGTTTAAACGATAGAGAGGCAATCAGGGGATTTTTTTAAACGGTAATTACGGTTTTACACTTCAGGCTGATTCTAACGAGTCGCAGTACTCGTTTGGCGATAACTACTGCACGACAAAATATACCGTCATTCCAATCATCGTTATGGTTCTTTACATCCTTGGCTATTCGTTTGGTAATTTTTTATTTTCTCCCACACTGCTTTCCCTTTTGAAATTCCAGCCTTATGATCGAGAGTCTCATTCATTATCAACTGATAACTAACCACTGTGATTAACGCTTCTTAAACGCATTGAGCATTTCGTTCGCACTTCTGAACACGGCAGTGGAAATGAACTGTTCTTGAAATGGAATAAAACATTTCAAAAAAAAGATTCAAGGAGAAGAAATGAAACAAAAAAGAATAGATGAGGCGAATTCGTATAAGCTTATTGACTGCAGTCGAGGAATTTATGCTACCTGTTGCCAAATTCACAAGTTTACATCAAATTATAGCACATTCTGCCATACGAATTGTCAGCTCAAATTCGATTTCTTCTATGCGCAACTGCAGAAATTTTAGCGTTCAATCGCCTGGAAGGTGCACATTGGATGTGTGTTATACATTTGGTTGCTTACGTTTCTTATTCCACAAACTTTCACCTTTCCAAGTCAGCGGGCCAATTGTTAAATGAGTGTAAGTATGAAGAGAAATTCTTGTATGAGTTGTTGGCGAATAACTGTGTTGAATTATGTAGCACTGGAAGCGGAATAGTTGCAAGCAACGAGTGATGACCGTACGTACAGTTGTGGGTGAACTGTTGCAGGGATGGGACCGATGCCATGGGTGTTCAATGCCGAGATATACCCACTATGGGCGCGCAGCACTTGTGTATCGTTGTCAACCTTCACTAACTGGATCTTTAACCTCGTTGTTTCACTTACATTCCTGACCCTCAGTCAGAATATTACAAAATATGGTGAGTTTCCTCTATACAGAAAGCGTTCCTTCTAAAAGGGATAAAGATCACTCATGCTGTACCACAGTGTTTGCTGGTTTGTTGGTATGCCGGCGACGGAGGAGCGATAGGCGTGGCGAAACTCTCATGGAGTTTGATCACCAAGAAATTTTTTAATGTTTCAGTTTAGAGAGTTTGTATTCTTGTAGCTTGGCAGTGAATGAACAAATGAGCAAGCTTACTGTAACCAAAGAGAACGTCTGACCATTTGAAAAGACGTCCAGGTAAAGCGAATCGCCTTCACAGGGTGCAAGAGATAGGAAGATTCAAAAGAACGCCAAACGCACCGACAATATTCTCCATACAGTATCATGCAAAAGCGACAGGTGCAATATCTGAATGTGTTCGCATTTTTATTGAGAAACTTATTAGCTCTCTGCTTCAATTCATCTCCAGCATCTATTTCATTGTATAAGTGAATTGCGATCACTATCGGTAAGTTCAAATAGGCGTAATTTTATTTACAAAATTTTTCCTGCTTTCCCCCAAATTCTGAACTGTTTTCCATCAACCCTACTTTGGTAGGCTATCCACACCAATAAGTCTCATTTTTGCAATCTTTGATGCACTACAGGATGAGATCATTGAAGCACTTGGAACTACGTTCCGAACGCCGTTTTTACTAGGTCTGTAAAACGATGAATTTGTCGTAATTACGGGATTTTGCGTGACGTTCGACTGTATCGCTCAAATCGCACATAGTAACACTTTCACTACGTGATGTGAATGTCACAGAGGTGTTGCAGTGGTCACATCCATATTTGCCACAGGCACAACTACGGTTCAATTTGGATCAACATAGGTTACGTGTGGTGAAAAGCGGGGTACCATTGTTTGTGTGCCCAATCATATTTGGAAAACTCGAATTGTTTTATAAGCTTACCTGGATAGTAAATTGTATTTTCTGCTTCCGATAACGTAAATGGTAATTATTAAACAACAGCATTGGAAAAACTGCATAATGAAGGGTGAATGATTGTGGACGAAGTGCCGCTATTTACAATCACGTGAACAGTTTGTTTAATGAATATTCGATTGCAGGTGCATTTTTCCTCTATGCGGGCATTTCCTTCATCGGTTTGGTTCTGTTCTACTTTTATATGCCTGAGACACGTGGCTGTCAAATTGAAGAAGTTGAGCTGTTATTCATGACTGAAGCCGCAAGACGACACAAACAGAACACCTACCAGGAGCGTTCGCATACTGAACCGTCCTTGCAGATGCAGCCGCCAACCAGTGCTATTGCATGACAACGACGCATGTGCCATTTATCGCTCAATGCAAAACCTCATACTCGTTACATCAAATACTTCGCTCAGAACTTGAGTGTGGGTAGAGGGGGAGGGGGAAGGGGGGATGTATATGTGTGTTTCAAAACTCGCAGAAAAATAATTTCATGTTTGACTTTAAATTAAAAATCTTACCACTTGCTGATTCTACCCATGAAATGCGCGTAATGAGGAGTATAATTTTTTAAATCGACCAACCAATTTTTTTTTGAATGATGCATTCAATCTTTGTTTTACCACCTAAAAATAAGATAATCAATAAATCCCTCTTCTTACCTGCATAAAGCTTTTCTCTGCATAAAAGCTGGGGTGGGAAGCGATCTGTGCTTGTCCCTGGTGATCTCGGACCTCTCGCAAACCTTACTTTTGGGCAGAATGTAGCAAATTATACAGTAAACTACTAAAACCGAGTAGGTGTTCAGCTGGCTGAATTTTAGCAGATGCCAGTGATTCTATTTCACGCGCAGAAAATTGTTTTGCCTTTCCTTTGACAAAACTGTCCTAATGCATTGTCTGGTATTACAGCAAAGCGCATAACACTTTAAGCCACTGGCATATTGTGGAATTTTCTGGGAGGAGA
>JPKZ01002974.1:205514-216357 GCA_000803305.1 Toxocara canis | reverse complement strand
CCCCCACCAGTATTGCTGTCCTCATCAGAAATTTGTCAGAAAATTGTACTCATAAAAATCTACATTTCACTATTCCATGAATGTGATCACGGCCATCGTTATAATCGACTGGTGACGGACGCATTTAACTCAGATGGGATAACAGGAAACCCCATATACACACACACACACACACCTTCAACCTACTTAAGCGGGGCTATGCGGTTCATGCTCACGCCCACTGAATCTGATTATTGTCCGCGGCACTAAGTCGCATTAGATATTCAGCAACACGCTTAAAACGCTTTCTGTTACAAGTTATGTGCCCTCAATTTGATTACTTCCTCAGAAAAAGATTAAAAATACTTTTTAAAGACCCTCTGTGGCTAATACCGACGTTCACAGTCCTCTTGCAACGATAACGGCACGCATAAATCACATGAACAATTCCCACTTTCTCCACGCAGATGGTTGCGAATCCTTGTTTAAAATACTACACCTTCATGGCTCAAATAAAAACTAAGAATACCACCCTACCGCCCCTCTCCCCCTTCCCCCGCTTCTACCCCTCCACCACCTCTCACGAAATCATCTTGCTCTTACCTCTGTCAATGCGGGTGATTCCCGGTTTAAACTTGCCGCCGTTTCGTGTTATGAGCCAACTGTTCCCTTTTGAAGCTTAATTATGTCAGTTTTGGTTTTTCACGCGAACGAGTTGGAGGAAGTCATATCATGAGATTCCACGACGATGGGATATGTTGTGGGAGTGGGAGTTACGGGTGTTGGCGTTCATTGATGCTTTTGCTTTTATCGTGTAGGGAGGATTCCAATTTAAAGCAAAAGAGCAGGAGAGGTCAGATTTGTTGCCGATATGTCCAATAACAAACTTGTTTCTACAGTTTTCGAGAGTTTTACAGAACTGAATTGATTTGGACACTAAAATCCTATTTGCTTCGCATCGCTGTGACATTAGGATGGAGCTGTTTGTTATTCGGAGTGCTGTACAAATATTGGCGCATTTACATCGTTCCATCTCGATGATTAACAGGTCAGGGGGATTCGTCTTATGTTAAACGAAACTGTGAAATATTCTTAACAGTTTATTCATTTACTCTTCTTTTGTTAGAAGAGATATTTGTAATGGCGAAGTAAAACAACAACCTCAACTCTTTTTTATTTCCTGTATAACCTCGAACGAAACAAGTTGTCACAACTGCATAACTACTATTCAAGCTAACCTTAGGAAAAAGATGTGCGGAAAAATGAGGGAGGCAACATATATAGTATAAACTAGTCCCGAAAGAGCACCCGACAATATAAATTAACGCTTACTATTTTTGTACTTTTTGCGTGAAAGCGTAGGATTCGTTTATCACACTTTTGAGCTCTGAATTCACGTGCATCGCAACTTATTCGAGGTTTCATCGAATCAGTGTGTTGGAGGTAACATATTAGGTGTGCTAAAACTGTCTAACCCGTACAGGTCAACAGTGAATGGTTCACCTTTTTTTGAGGTATTAGGTCTGTCTTCTTGCTCACTAATGATGATTTCACTAAACTTCCAATGCCCTCGCAGCTTTGCATATGTGCGGATTGTTGTAAGCTAAATTTTTCATCTGCCTTAATTGAGCCACTAGTCTGAATTCCACAATGCGTCTTGATCTTATCGATGCCTGACGTAATCAGTATAAACGAATACAGATGAACACTGTTGCATGTAAACGCTATGGAAACTGACAGTGAGCGTTCGCTTTTCTTCAACTCTGCCATCCGTAAAAGCGTTGCCACTGAGTGATTTACACGTTACTGGAGATAGCAGATTCAATTTTACAGCAAACGATACTGCGAAAGCGATCAAGACAAACAGCATTGTCAGTGCGGCGCTTCTCTATCAACTAATACAGCGTTCCTGGTTCGGTCGAATACAGTTTTCAAGATTTTCTGTGCTTGATCATTTTAACCCGGTTTATTTCGCACAGTGGTTAAAAATTGTGGGCTATTGAAGATCCAAAGAAGATTTACCGAGAAAGTAGCAAAATTACGTAAGTTTTATTTGACATACGATGAAAGATTAAAGCTTTCCGGTCTGTAGCCGTTAAGTTTGAGAGGAGTGATTTACTGGAAGTTTATCGGATTACCTATGGTATAACAATCTTTGACTGCTGTAGGTTTTTTTTTTTGAGTTTTTTTGCTTGATCGAAGTTCCTCTGAAACAAACGTCTTAAACATTCGCTCTGAATGGTGTGCGATTGATAGTCATAAATGCTTTCTCGCATATTATGTTATTAAATATTAGAATCAGTATTCAACAACGTGATATGAGGGGAAGTTTTTATGAAAGTAATACCTGGAGGAGGCAGTTACTGCTTCCGTTGCTTACGCCTTTCGGGATATTATTAAGCCAATATCCCTTCCAGCGATTATATCAATCGATTATTCGATCCTTTTCATTCCATTGGTCATGTCGACTAGGGTATGTTTCTGTGTCGGTTTTGAAGTCCAACAAAATTTCTCATCTCTTCACTTGAAGTCATCGATTCGGTTGTTTAGATTCGGCGAAAGCGATGATCGAGTCGTGCTCTTTTCGACGAATGATATTTTGTATTGTTCCTTTTAGCATGTAAGTCCTTTCTTTTTTAACACCAATTCAGCGGTCATAGCATGTCTGCTGGTTTTCCATATGCTTACGTGTTTGCATGTTTCCATATTTATATTTGACAAGAAGGAGACCCAAGCAAGAAGCCGTCGAAAACTACCATGCTTTAAGGCTGTCAGGTAATAATTTTTTGTCTGCTTCCTCACGATCTAAATTTTCTGTTTGACGTCACCACCCGTCCTTCTCTCCCCGTCTTTCCACAGTGCAGAGGCACCGGACGCTAGACTGTAGAGTGATTATGCGGCTGTTTGGTTTTCTGTTTATGGAAAACAGGAAGGGCAACAACCACCCTACAAACGAAATGCTAAACAGCCACGTATTTCTGCCTGCGGAAGTAAGAACCACACGACAGTTGACTACAAGGTAATTTTATGTGATTGGACTCACAAGCTCCAGATACGGTAATAAAAAGTTTTGCATGGCCGGGCTGGATAAGGCAGCTGTGGGGCAGGTCACTACTGATAACGGTGTGTAGAAGAAGAAATGAGGTCGCCATTCACGCTCCGTTCGGCACCATAAGGGGCTCAAGGATTGAATGGAAAAGTGTTCGAAAGTCAATATTGTCCGGTCTCGCTGTCATGCTTCATGTCCATGTATGGCGGGCGAGCTGTCGTCTTTTTAAACCATCTGCCGAATCAATCCACCCTTATCCCCTTTAGTCAGTTTTGTGCGAACGTGATGCTGTTTCGCACATTGTTATCTATTAGTATCGCCAAAACCCAATCATGTTTAGAACTACGGTGAGGAGAGTTCTATTTTGATCAACATGACCTTGAGACTTAGAGACTTCAGATACCATCATGTTTTGGGACTTCACGTCTTTGTCACAATCCTTGTTTCCTCATCTACCATCATATTTTCCCGAATTTCTCTTTAACTATTCGCAAAAAGAAAGCTAAGAATGAGAGTTATATTGCGGTAGTGCAGTGATTTTACTCAACGTATGATTCATTGTTGTCGTAAATGAGTATCTGGCTGGCTTAGCAGCAACGTTGTTGATTGCGATGGTACTAACGGAGTAGGGTTGAACAATCGCATGATTATCTTATAGTACATTAGCACCACATAGTAAAGATATTTGATTCTTTCTTTTGTGTGCGTTCATATTCCGAATGCATAGCATATTGTTGTTGCTGGTGTAAAATTATTGCTGCTCATTTGGTATAGCGAATTTTAACTGTTTGACGTTTCCGTGATGGTAAGTGAGAACCATTTCATAAAATGACTTCCGTCAACTAGTTCCATTAGTTAATTTTAGTTCCGCCTGTGGGCTTATTTTTCGCTGGACGTCTCACAAAAAAAAGGAATCATAAACCTATTTTTTTACATGTTGAATTTATGGAGCATTTGTTAAGAATATCGGCTTTGGTATTCCTAATAGAAAGCCGTTTGGAAGAGAGCATATCGAGTGGTGATACTGTGTTAAAGAAGCTGGTTGTGTGGAGAAGCAGTGAGGTGACTGATTATCCTATTTCATCGGCCAACGTTTCACATCCTCGTAACGTCGCACTTACTACTGTACACAAGGTATTCATAGTTCCCACTAATTTAATGAGGATTTTTGATTGATAAGGAGTAAGAGTTGACGCTGATGGTAATTATTTAAACGAGAGGTTACTTTAGAGTGGAAAGTTTTGGAGTGTGGGTGAGAAATGTGAAATTTACTGATAAATGCATAGTTCAACTAAAGAATGCTAAATTCCGCTCATAGTTTTGTGCAATTTTCTTAATAAAATTAGAAACTGGCAGTGTGTACCCGAGGCGATCACTCATCCATCGAGTCAACCGCTTTCATAAACTGCTAACAGTTTGTAAAACATGCATACTTATTTTACTAATGCGATAGTTGCTGCATATTCCCTGTTAAAGAGTCTTTTTTTTTCGCCAGTTCAATGATGGGAAATGTAAACCGATCGGTTGCAGAATATGTGCAAGTTTTGAGGCAAATTGAAATGTCCAGAGCTCATTAAAAATTGATGCATCAACTCGAATTGACGTTAGCTTTAAGTTATGCCTACTGAATTTCGTGATTCCGTTTCAGGAGGTTCAAAGTTTAAACTGCTATGCAGACAGATAGGGCACACACACACACACATGTGAACGGAAAGAATTATGAACGATGTAAGATGAGTGAACAGATATATGGATCATAGTCAGGTGGGAGCACAAGTATAGGGTCGTAGCCAGGAGGAGACAGCAAGGAGTTAATGATTGCCTAGGATTCTTTGATGCCAAAAACGAATGAGGTCCGCTCTCATCCACTTTGAAACTCCATCCCCCTCACCCTAATTTGTATAAAGTTAAGAAGCCCATGAGTTGCCAATTAGAAATTTCGAGTTTGGCTCCGGAACGGGTTTTAGACCTCTGCAATTTTTTGCAGACATACAAAGGTACACGTACATGAAGTCTCACGAGATAGGTTTAAACAAGAGAGCAAAACGTATGAAATGGCGTCTTCAAAGTTCGAGGAGCTGAGAAGCTGGCTGAAGCTCAGGAAAATTTGTGGAAAGTTGTGTATCTAACAAAGGAAGAAAGAATTCGAGGACTCATGCTAAATTTTTTACAGATATATTAGGTGTGTACGTTGAATTGAGTTGATCATCTGAATCGCAGTTATAGGTGCCTGCCGTGAGCGAGTCGTCGTTGGTCAACGACTCGTCTGAGCCATCTAGTGCTCTTTGCTACATGAACGAACCGTTTACAGTGATCGAAGAATGTGCGAGGTGCAGTTCTTTTGAACTTGACGCACTTCGAGCTGGTCAGTTGGACTTTCTATTGCGAACTGCTGTTGGTTTTCTTGTTCCTGGTGTTCTGTGCTTCCTTTTTTTTTGCGTTCTGTACAAGAGCATCGGTGAAATCGGCGATTATCGTTGGAGGAGGGTGTAGTGGATTGCACGCTTGCCCATTCTACAGTGGTGGGGCACATTTGCATGTCATCCAGCCGTTTTGCTTGTCATCACAAATCGATGGCTCTTTATCGCACTTCTACAGTGCTTTCTTTTTATGTCTTGTTTAGGACTTCAAAGCGGGTGACTTCGATCTACGAAACGATTGCTGCCACTTTTGTACTTTTTATTCCGTGCCCGACCATATCTTTATTGTCACCGTTCATTTGTTGTGCCGTCATCGTTTTGACTGACTTCCTCACTTCGTGTGTAAACCTTGGAACTGTAAATTTTCGGCTAGATTGTACTTGAGATAAAAGTTCAGACCTACTTTCTCGCTCTAACGTCAAGTTCATTCCGCCTCTGCTTCAAATTTAGTATCGTTTTAACGAAGATATGAATGCTCTTCGTACAAGGTAGGTTGTAGTTGAGACCACATAATGCGTCGAGGATAAGTGGCATAATAAGTTTATGCTGACGTTTCGGCTCCTTGAGCCATATTCATAGCACATCAAGCTCAAACTTGGGTAATTAATGCTCGCACTCGTTTGATTACCCAAGTTTGGGTTTAACAACCAGAGTTTGCGCTGACTGTGTTATGATTACGGTTAAAGGAGCCGAAACGTCAGCACAGACTTATTATACCATCTATCTTCTATGCATTATATAGTCTTAACTATAATCTAGCTTATAAGAATATTTATCGAATATGCGTCTGTGAAACAACAATGTTCTGAAGCAGATATAAATGCATTGAAGATTGTAATACTGGCATGAGAGCGTGAACCATTTGCTTTGTTTTGGGTAATTTGCTTGCAAATGGTAGGAAATAGGACGGTTTCAGGATACTGTTTGGAGAGTGGTTATTACGACAGGTTGAACTGTACATCTAGTGGTCGAATAGGGCTGCGGCCGTGCTATTCGAGAGGTGACTACGCATCGTCGCGCCTTAACCGTGTGATGCTCTTCTGGATATTGATGGCGGTGGCAAGTTATGCGTTTGTTTCATGGCGAAGAGGGATCCTCGATAGACGGGCCTACCAAAGGATACAACAACAGCTTGGAAGCTAGCAGTCACTACTACTTTTCTTCTCTGTGTACTGAATGCGGGTTTATTTGTTGTCGTCTGACATTGTGGTGTGTTTTTCTCCGCCCTTTTTTATTCTTTACGCCTTCTGTCCTTTGCCTGGACGAGAGGGACTATGAGGTACGACGGGGTGGAGCTTATAAATAATGCAGGAAATGCTGCTTCATACTGTGCAGATTTTAATTTGAGTGGGACAAGAGCCAGTTTATAGGTTTCCAATATTTGCAAATCTGAGGATGTAGATAAGATTGCAATCTGTTCGGCAGTTCAGATGCTTGGGATTTGCGGCTAAAACGCTAACAAAGACTAAAGTATTTTGATGTGAAAACGCGCTGGAAAGAATTGTACTATGCTTTGAGTTCGTGTGCCATGAAGTTTCCCCACAGAGAGGGGGGGGAGGAGAAAGGGGGTAGGAAAAAGGAACGAGAATGAGTATTCGAAGGGTTTTTTTCTGAAATATTGTCCACTTTTAGTCGTTTCTTCCTTCCACCTTCATTGTGCTCTGGAAAATGCTCATGTATAAATGTGAACCACTTGTCCTAGATCATTTGCCTTTGAAGACGAGAAATGCGAATTTGAAAGCGTATGTTTATGGTGTTTTACATTTTGCCCAAGTAGCTGTCTCATTTTCGAAGGCATATGGTCCGCCTTTCGCGGGAATCCTTTTTTGAGGACGAGAAGCTTATTATAATGGAAGGAAGTATTGTACTTGTTGTTAATCTGTTTTATGCATCTCTTCGCGATTGGTTTTTGTGCAGTTGTTGATCATCTCTTAGACTCGAACGTCCTAATCGAGAGTTGATCATGCTTAGGGGACGAAGCCTCTTTTTTTTGGAGGGTGGGGAGGAGTGGCAGTATAGCATGTGCTTACACTGGGCACACGTTTTATGAAAGAAAAGTCAAAATATGTATTTCTGAATCTGAAGCATGATATGCTTTGCTGTTGCATTTGCTCTTGCATCTTTTGAAATTTGGTTTAAGGGTAATTGCGAAACAGTCCTTTCTATTAATTTTGCGTTCAAGCGACCAAGTTTTCTCAAAGAGATCCGTGTTTAATGGCCTGCGCTTCCTTCTCCTCCCGGCTGGGTTGAAATGTCTGACTTAGGATCCTGAAAAACTCACTGGGGTCAACACTCGAAATCGATTGGAGAGTTTATACTCCGCATAACAGAATTTTCGGTCCCGCCATTATTCGTTACTAGTTGTTGCGAAATGAACGCTGGTTGCTTCGTTGCGTTATCACATCGTTTTTGCTGTGAAGCAGAAAGCCGAAGAGGCTATGACACGTTCGCGTATTCTGCACTCATCGCTTCCCATAAAAGCGTTCATTAAGCAGCGGTTTTTATTTAGCATGTTGGCTTTCTTTGCATTTCGTGTGTTTTCAGAGGTAGAAACTGATAAGCTTTGTTGCGAACAGTACACTCAGCAAATCGTAAGAGCTGCGTCGAAAACTGACTGTCTAGCCTTCATGCAGTTTGCACCTCTCTTAGGCGCCACATTTTTCATAAGCACTTTTTGCCGACCACGTTATGCAGCTTGATTCGCTTAAGTGGCCGAGAAACAGCGGCCCAATCGTGGTAATCCCTCCAGCGAGATGAAAACGCACTAGACGTCGTATGATTAGCATCACCCGCATTGGCTTGTTTTCTTTCACTGTATATGTGAAACAACTCAAATTGTTGCGTGATTAACGTCCTGATAGTCATTACCTCTGTGTAGTGACAAGGGACTCTCCTGCGGATGTCATCATGTGCAATTACTTTGTATTCTTACCTTCACGTTCTAACTCCTACTTCATATTCCCGGGCACAAAGACGCTGAAGCAATCCGCTGGTTTTTGCCGTGGTTGAGGCGGATGTTGTGATGTTACTCAGCACTGATAATTGCAGTCATTAGACTGCAGTTTTTTTGCAGTCATTAGACTGCAGTCATTACGTTTTTTTTTTCTTGCAGTGGTTTTTCCACTAAGCTGAGAGATTGCAGAAGTTTTGCTCGTTTATGTGCAAACAAACGTCACAGCTACTAAAACCAGAACTCCGCCACTGGAGATGCTCTATCAGTTTCATTCTGTAAGGTGTGAAACAAATAAAGCGGGGTAATTCGATCAAGCTGTAGTACTTATGTACATATGCAGTACAATACAAAATAAGAGCAGTAATAGTTTTATCCCAACTATGTTAACAATATGCAGTCCACGTAAGTTTGTTCCGCGTTGTTTTACCTGGCACATTGGTCAAGTAATGCCATTTCATTACAACGATTGTTGCTGTATAGTAATGTTTTGTGCCCATAGCAATACCGTATGCTTAACGATATATAATATGTTTTTATCGTTGACATTTTCGTAAAGCACTTTTCTTGGGAATGAAGGTAAGTTTAAGTGATTGGCGACAAAAAAAAAACAACTGGAAAGCGAAATATACAAAGTGTCATTCTTCTCTAATAGCCTTCTGTGCATTCTTTTCTTTGATTGCGTTTGGATTATCCGGTAAGCGCTTACGTTTCGTTTTGCCTGCTTTCTTTTGCTTCTGAAAACAAATGCTCTTTAAAATGATGAAGAAGCAAATGGTTCACATTGTTTATACAAGTGCGTTGCTAGTGATAGTCAGCATATCTCTCAATCACAAGAATTTCAACTTTTGAGAGCATATTGGCGTTCACGACAACAGAGCAAACTTATGGTGAAAGGGTGACGAAATTGATAAGGTGGAAATTATTTGATAAACGCGAAACAACTGTATATATAAGAGAAAGCATGTGGAAACATAAACTACTTTGCTGACAGCGCTTTTATGATGATTGTGAACAAGCGAGTAGGCTCACCTCACCAAAGACGATAACCTCCACTTCACTGCCCATTTCGTGAACCTCGTTGAGTGCGTCATCGAACTGTACATGGTCTTCCTCGTGTATCGATGGAGGCTTTTCGTTTTCTAGCTCATGTTTCTGAAACTTATTGTATCTGCTAGACAATAAATATCGACGTTTATATCTTTCATAGATCAAAAAAAAATCTTAATAGTTTCAGCTTAAGGAATCATAAAAGGGAATCTTGCGAATCACTTTTGTAGAGGTGCAGAATGATTTGTGTAAATTAGAAACCGCTTCATTAATGGCTAAGCGATACAGACGAACCACTTGAATATACAGTTCGTTCCAAACAATCTCTGGTCGACTATTAAAAATTTTAAAAGTGAAGCTTATGTTGATGTTTCGAATGTAACATAATCGTAAAGTGGGCGCCTAGAGGTGATGAAATTGTCGTGTATTTGACTCTATAGTTCATGCACAATGATTCACAATATTCGTTCAAGCTTATACAGCTTCAGTACAAATCTGGAGCCTTCATTCGTTAACTTTCCACCAGTCAGCAACATGTTCATTAGAAGTTGCCAACCCCCGCTCATTTACTTTTCATCACATCCCTATTACAACTCTTTGGCTGCCTACGCACATTTGAATGAGCCTTCAATTGTACTGATAGCTCCGATCGTTCTAGTTGCTTTGTCTGCGTTTTTAATAACAAAACTGACGCCAGGTAGAACTGTTTTGGCTGTTCTGTTTTCATGCCTTGGTTGCTTATGCGATCAGACGTCGAAACCACCTTCGATAATCACACGGTACAACGAATTGCGCACAAGCATAAGGAGCACAAACTCAGCTTACGAGAATAAGTGGTTGTTTGAAGGGTATTTGAAGTGGTCCTTTGTAGTTGAACTGAGATGCCTTTATCTTGTCTGGTGCCCATTCACTTTCGGGTGATTCAGATGGTGGAAGTGCTTGCGAGGAAAGCGCTCCTCCTGCAGACACAACTCTGAGTTTCGGCAATCAACTCAAAGCATTAGAGCGGGCCGGTTTCAACTTTTCACGCTGTACCCATCCAATCGCATTATTTGGTATAAGTATTGTTAATGCGAGAGTGCAGTGTTGTTATGCAAAAAGAATTGCTATGACCGGTGAAGCACTGTGTGTTATCTGAGCAAGGCTTTAAACCGAAGATGAACAATTGCCAATTTCTGAAGTGAAATTTTTAAAAAACCGGATTTCTAATTTGATTTACCAGTTGTACTAGCATTAACTCAGTTCAATAATTTTGCGGTTTGCCAGACAATTTTTAAATAGTCGTAAATCCAACTGGAGGAAATATGGCATGCGTGAAAGGCGTGAGAGGCACGCCCTATGCATATGATGCACGCCCAATCTTTTCGCTTTGCCACGGCTTCCTCGTTTTCTTTT
>JPKZ01002974.1:178765-203431 GCA_000803305.1 Toxocara canis | reverse complement strand
TCTTTGGGCCGACACATGACGTTTTCTCTTCACGACGGATGCGATCGTTGCACTTTTAATAAATGATAACATTTGGCGATACATGCAAGGAACTTGCACGGGATGCAGTTTGGTGATTCATTCACTCATCAAACCAGTCGTGTTCGTAGACCACTCGCAAGTGGCGAGTATTAAAATTGCTTGCGAGATTTGTACCTTTTTTAAGGAAATATAACTTTTCCCCTCAACCGATGAAATGTTGTGAAGTTGGAGGGGGTGATCGCGGATTTTGCCCTCCAGATTTCATAATGAGCTTCAATGGTTCCTATACTGAACCAGAAATCTAGACACACCTATATGCGTATAGGCATGACAGTGCCATAATGATCTTTATAAATTGCAAATTTGTCAGAGCTGTAAAAAGTGCGTGCATTTTGTTCGATCCCTAGAGTAAACAAAGAAGTAGGAACTTCGACCGGTGACAGTATCGATATTGGTTGAGGGCAGTTGCTGTTGTTGTTGTTGTTTTAGCTGTTTCCTTTTCAGCTGGAACATAACGAAAAGACCCACAAACACGGCCGCTATTAGCACAAGCAGAGCGGTGACGATGCCGGCGATCAAACCACTTTTACCGTCCGATCTCGACATCTCGCTGAACTTTTTAATAAGCTCGACTGAGTCGCAAATTTCTTTAATTGTTTTGATATAAGACGTCCTGTCAGTGATGGCATCCAGGTTTTTTTGTGATCAATCGACAGTGGAAATAAATTGGAGGATGAGGAGATGCTAGAGATGTAGAATGGTTGCAAGGCAATCGGTAGTTGAAAAGACGATTAAAATGAAAGCGTTATAGTTCGGGATGCGGGCTGTATCTATTACGCGTTCTACGCGAGTAGCGTTCTACGTTGTAAAGTAACGAAGTGTGCATCAAAATATAGGCTCTACAATGACTTGCGTTTCACTACGACGTAACGCAACTGTAGATACACCTATTTGTGATGCTCGCACAATGGGACAACAACAGATTGTGAATCCCTTTTCTTTCTGTGATTGCCTGAATCTCATCGGCAGGCGCATTTCTAGGTTCCCTTGTAGCCTAATTTTGACGATTCGCATATGATGATACTAGATACCGCAGAGATGACGGATAATTGGATCTATATAATCAATCCTCTCCACTCCTATAACCTGGTAGATCCAAAGACCGATGGCGCAATACACAAAGGTTGATGCCGGTTTCTGCAAAGTCGCCTGATGATCGATCTCTGTTAGCGTTGTTCCAGTAGAACGACTTATGCATTCCACCTTATACGCAGATGCATATTTTAGTAATCATATACTTTAGATTGCCTTAATTAAGTTTTGATTGCTATATTTGGTGCCCGTCTGTTTGAATGCCTGAAATGACCTCATTACGACTGTACAATTATTCTAGCCATGGAGGTTTGTGCACCATTGTCTGTCCAGACATAGCTCTCCTGTTTGTCTGAACGAATAAATCTATTTTAGCAATCTCCAACGTCGCCACATAAATCGTGGATGAAGGCACGAATACAGCGAGAGCGTTCGTTTGGACAATGAGTAACAGCGAAGATTAAAGCAGCCCAAAGTGCAGGAATGCGCACGTTTTTGCACGAGACCCTTATGAAGGTGATATTAATCGTCACGTTCAAAGAATGTTGTAGCGTCACATATTCGCTTGTACTATCACTTATCACCCGTGTACTGCCCTTTTTGATTGGATTGTCTCCTCATAGTGCCGTATAAGTACCGTAAATGGACAACCTGGACAATCTCTCTCTTCTTAGTCCAACCCAAAACTTTAAAAATTTCCGAGGCATTGCCTCATGTTCGAAATTTACAGCACTCTCGACATTATTAATGCCTGTTTTTGCCGCAGAAATCGTGACCCGTGGCTTTCAGAAACCGTGAGCCGAAAAACTTAGCTGAAGGCGGAGCAGTGGGAAGGGGGAAGGGAGGGAAGGGGGAAGAAGAGGAGAAGGAATGAGAGGACATCTTCTATGTTGAATATGCCACTATCCGCTAGAATAGATCCCTCGAGCATACCAAACCGCTACGTTTGCAAAGAAATATGTGAATTGTTGAAACAACATCACTCATTATCGGCGATACGATCGAAGAATAGATCGACAAGCAAGAGATGCTAGCTTGGGAAGGGAAATGTAAACAATGCGCAACAAATCGTCAGTAACAGTAACTTGAAGCGAACGCTAAAAATTTTTGTAAGAAACTCTAAAACTAAAAAAAAAACATTTTCAAAAAGCGAATGATGACTGAGTGAGAGTGTGCGGTGGTGTGATTTCGTATCGTTGAAATATCTCGCAAGTATGTTTACTGCAACGCAGCGATTGTTTTTGCAATATGATCGAATTTTAAAAAAATTCTCCATTATTGTTTTTGCAGCGGTCTCTATTCAAATTCTCTTTCGTCATTTGTGTCGCATTCTTTGATTTCGAATCGCATTTATTTATAACGGAAAACATCGTTCAACTATTAATAACTTTTTTACATAGCGCCTTAACTAGCGGAGTTTCTTGTTACGTTATTGTCGGATAATAAAGATGGGATAAAATTGGAAAAAAGGAGTTCGAGACAGAATCGGATTTTTCTCTTGGAAAAATGAGAACACAATGAATGATAGCGTCAGTCATTACTGATGATGTATATTTCATTTTCGAGCGAAACATTTGCTGCATAGATGGCGCGCCAAGTGAACAAATGATTACTCAAATATGCACGACGGATAAACAATATCATTGGCATGTAAATTTTTATATATATGTATATGTATGTGTATATATATGTGTATATATGTGTATATATATGTATATATATGTATATATATATATATATGAGCAAATGCACTAAATTTTGCACAAGACGAAAGAGTTAATAGTTTTATTGCAAATAAATGAAGCGCATAATTCAGCTTTCAGTTCGCAGTTCAAATGAGTGTGCTGCAAGTGAGCATTGTAACTAAAATATCTCTTCTAGATATCACTAAATTTATATGTATTTTCCTCTTCAAAGTTGCTCATCTAATGCGTTTTCGCGTTATCTATTTTTCAGAGTTCCTGTTTAACACAAATTCCCCACAATTTATACCGCTCTTAACAGCTAGCATTGTATGGCGCAGTTCATCAAAAATTATGACAACGCACAGTAAAAGTGTTCAGTTTGCAACACTCATCACTATATTCCTACGACAGCTCATTGCAAGCTCTGTTTAAAAAAAACACACTTTTTGTTGAATTGACATCATATAGGATACAAATCGGACACATTCCAAACGGACGTGTAACAATTTGCACATCGTTTTATGCCTACTGAGTGCAGTAATGAGCATTGTGTGCGACGCTGAGATATATCGCGTGAAAACAACTGCTTAACACAGCACGAGAAATTGTGCGAATTTTGGATACGAATAGGTTCGAAGGGCCCTCGTTGATGAGTAACTGCGCCTTTCTTTGTCCTTTTGAAGCCTCAAACTGAATACATGGCCTCTTTGGTTCGTCAAAAGATCTACTGTGTGTTAGAAATGCTGTATGCGCATAAGTATATCCGCTTACAGCATTTCTGTATATATATCTAGACGGTTAATGCGAACGGTTCACAAAACCAGCCGTAAAACAAACTATATTCAACTGTTTAAAATATCCTAGACCTCTGTAGCTTATTATTTAGGTCGCTTAGAGCGCTTGTAGTGGGGAGAGCAATACGGATTACCTTTTGCCTTTGAATGGATCATAGGGCTTGCGAGTCCGTGGCCTTTTCATCCTGCGAATGGCAGTAGTTGTCGTAGTGCGCCTTACTTTTGCCCTCGTAGTAGTCGAAGTTTTGGCGACTATAGTACTGGTGCTCTCAGTACTGCTGGTAGTAGAGGTGGCAGTGCTGGTTTCGCTAATAGAAATAGTAGTGGCTGTTATTGCCGCACTTCTTGCCGCAGTAGTTCTAGTTCTTGGTGTTTTGGTGCGACGAGGTTTTGGCCTTCTTGTTTTTCTTCTTACAGTCGATTTTCGAATACCTCTAGTAATCGGCTGCGATGTTTTTGGTGCAGAGGTAATCCGCGGAATTGCAAAAATTGCCACGTGTGTCGCATTCATTGATTCACTTATCGTAACATTTTGAGGCTGTGCTTCCTCACTAGCGATTGTACTCTCATTCCGTTCACTTTCTGGCCTCTGACTTCGCAGTCGTTCGTCTGGCTCTTTACTACCCGTGACGTCGATAACATCTTCCAGTGTGAACTTGACATCTTCGTCCGCTACATTTGTGGTTGTATGCGAGGTTTCTTCTTGTAAATCCGTTGACAAAATCGGTTTTTCCTTGTCATGTTCATGTGACGAATGAATGGTGTCATGGAGAAAAAAATCATCACCTTTCAGAATACCTTTCTCCCATCCACTTCCTACTGATGCACTTTTCCTGTCGACTATGGTAATATTAGCTGGCGTTATAGTAATTGTTGTTTTCTGACTGCTTTCTGTGGCATTATCGAGTGTGAAATTTTCGAGCAAATTTTCGAGTTGCGGAACATAATCGGGTAACATTGTGGTGCTGTTATCGTTAAAAGTGTCTAGTTGTTGGGTGGTTGTATGAGTTGCGTTCAACACGTCACCCGAATCGCGTGTGAAGTGAAGATCGACACCATCGTTTGTCGATAAGTGACTAGCCGAGACAAGATTAAGTGTTGTTGGAATGCTTTTTTTTAATGTTGTCATTTGTTGCAGTCGTTTTCTGCGTTGCGACAAAGGAAAAGAGTGCTCCAATGATTTGATGCTTCCACGAGAGTTCCTTTTCATAGCTAACACTCCATCTCGTTTTTGTTCATGTGAATTGTCCATCTAAAACGTAAGTAAAAAATAATGGAATGAACTAGAAAATATAAATAATAAACAGAAGCATTAAAAAAATGAATCACTGCAACTGACACGACACTCAACAGTGCTCAAATGGTTAGTGTCTCGCCGTTTTTTGGTTTCAGTCTGTGCTCACTTATATACTTTATTAGCAATTCGCACAGCTCCATGATTTCGGAATGATAATTACTGAAAGTTCTCAATGCAAACATTTTGTCATTCTCGGTCGTTACTCAAATTGAGCTTTATGCACACCGCGCAATAGTAAGAAGTAGCAGTCAAATTTATAGTTGGGACAGTGGTACGCATTCATGCAAGAAATGTTAGCCGACATTTGACATTGAGCTTTTTAATTTGTGGGCGCTTTATGAGCCATTTACAAAAGAATTTGTCGCGATGATTGTTCGTTTGAGCTCCGTCTACAGTGTTTAATGCACTGAAGTATTTCTTCAGTTATCTTTGAATAAAGCAAACACCAGACTGAACCAAACTTCGTACAGTTTCTGCGAGTCGCCCGTCAGAATAAATATCGGAAATCTTCTGTTCGCTTTTCGTCTCGCCGGCAAAAACGGAAACCTCAAAAACGTACGAAACAATCAATTGCAAAAATTGTGATGATTTGATTTTATTTCTCAAAAGGAATGCCACAAGTACATTTAAATGCGCAGTCGTGCACAACACTGATGTGCAATGTGAGAAGTGCGTACTGTTGTGCTGCATAGATGACCAAGCGAACAAACGATTACTGAAATATTTATGACCGACAAACAATATTGCTGGCATGTTAATGCTCATATACATACTGAAGAGTCGATCACAGAAATGGCCGTACGGCGCCAATGATAACAATACAAATGCGATACAATTTCGAGCGACGCCATCCGAATGGAAATGAACATTTTCATGTATGTGCAAAATGCAAAAGCGCATATCGGGCCAATCACCTTAAATGGGCTCGCCCCATTTTTTTTTTTGTTCAAGTTGAGGAGAATATGACCGAGCGAGGAGATCAGGGCAACTTACTGTCAAGGAATAATCAGCAGTTTCTTAACAACCATTTGAGAACTCAATCACGATACATTGGCGAACAAATGAACGCGCAAAAAATCAGAACAGCAATAGCTCAAAAAACGTTAAAGTTTCGATCAGGGCCTCTCAACATGATCGTTTGAATTTATCAGATTTAAGGCCTTAGTATTAGCCATTTCGATATTCAAGATTTAATGACTTCGTTACATTCCGCCTCATACAGCAAATAATAATTCGAGAATCATAGCGAAAGTGCGTTGGGTTGTTGGTACTAGCAGAGCAATGAACTCAGTGATGCGCGCGTCATTTTGGCAACTGCTCACCACTAGAGCCCTAACCCAAAAAGGCTGAGCAATCTCATCGATTTCAGAGAGAAGGGACACTGAAATAATATCTGCTTGTAAATTTGTTAGCCCTATTGCTCGGCCACAAACACTAAAAATATCACAAAGTTAGAGATACTTGCTTTTCAAAGTGTTTTCTTTCCAAGCTGGCTTTAGCAAGCGTTAACCGCTAATGCCGCTGCCTTAGATAGTTGGACAGATGTTTCTGAGCAACACGGATATCAGGTACAAGTTTATGCGATCAGGGGTGATATGCCAGTGCATTCGGTTACCGCTTTTTTCTGTGCGTGTCGGCCACGTTACAACTACATTTGTTCATTTTGCCCGTTTGTGCTGAAAGTAAAGTATGTAGCGTTGAGCCGATTTGCATTTGATAGGGAATGGTCATGACATCAACTCGCATTCTATGCTATGGTGCACATTAATCGTCCGTTTTACGAGTTTTTTTCAACTCCATCTCAACTGCCCTCATTTTGTCGCTTTATGCAGTACTGCGTCGACCTACATTACATCGAGAATTGCTGCGTAGCCTGACTGGAGCAGCAGTCGAACCTTTTATAGGTTTTATGCGAATTATAGTAAATTTTGAAGTAAAAACTCACAAAGCATCGCATTCAGAGAACATCATCGGAGGATGTATGCCATTAAACGCGTCACATCCCTGAATAATCAGCAGTTTCTTAACAACCATTTGAGAACTCAATCACGATACATTGGCGAACAAATGAACGCGCAAAAAATCAGAACAGCAATAGCTCAAAAAACGTTAAAGTTTCGATCAGGGCCTCTCAACATGATCGTTTGAATTTATCAGATTTAAGATCTTAGTATTAGCCATTTAAGATATTCAAGATTTAATGACTTCGTTACATTCCGCCTCATACAGCAAATAATAATTCGAGAATCATAGCGAAATTGCGTTGGGTCGTTGGTACTACCAGAGCAATGAACTCAGTGATGCGCGCATCATTTTGGCAACTGCTCACCACTAGAGCCCTAACCTAAGAAGGCTGAGCAATCTCATCGATTTCAGAGAGAAGGGACACTGAAATAATATCTGCTTGTAAATTTGTTAGCCCTATTGCTCGGCCGCAAACACTAAAAATATCACAAAGTTAGAGATACTTGCTTTTCAAAGTGTTTTCTTTCCAAGCTGGCTTTAGCAAGCGTTAACCGCTAATGCCGCTGCCTTAGATAGTTGGACAGATGTTTCTGAGCAACACGGATATCAGGTACAAGTTTATGCGATCAGGGGTGATATGCCAGTGCATTCGGTTACCGCTTTTTTCTGTGCGTGTCGGCCACGTTACAACTACATTTGTTCATTTTGCCCGTTTGTGCTGAAAGTAAAGTATGTAGCGTTGAGCCGATTTGCATTTGATAGGGAATGGTCATGACATCAACTCGCATTCTATGCTATGGTGCACATTAATCGTCCGTTTTACGAGTTTTTTTCAACTCCATCTCAACTGCCCTCATTTTGTCGCTTTATGCAGTACTGCGTCGACCTACATTACATCGAGAATTGCTGCGTAGCCTGACTGGAGCAGCAGTCGAACCTTTTATAGGTTTTATGCGAATTATAGTAAATTTTGAAGTAAAAACTCACAAAGCATCGCATTCAGAGAACATCATCGGAGGATGTATGCCATTAAACGCGTCACATCCCTTCGTCCAAATTTTTAAGGCCCGCTTTCGAAACGCATAAACAAGTGGATTCATGAATACGCGTGAACATCATCACTCAGAGGATTTCCATCCTCCCTCCCTCCCCTTTCAGTTTGGTCTCTTGCGTGTGGGTCATATAGAATTGAAAAGAGTATACAAGTTGTGCTTGGACAATCTGCCGGATGAACGGCGAATAGGAGGAGGTAAAGGGTATCGGCATGATAGTCTTCAGCTATGTTCCGACCTGTTTCCGCTTCCGAAATTTTAATTTCTCCTTGCCTTCTCTGCGTTTCTTACGTGCTTGCCGAATAGGGAAAAATTTTGCCATTTCATTCGAACTGTCTCTCAGGTTGGTGACCTTTCCTATTTCGAGGGGGCGGGCAGGGATGGATGCCCATGCGTGGTTATGATATTGCTTTCTTTTGTCGACTGATAAGGACACACTTGCTGGCAGCTCAGATCAGTTTAGCTCATGAACTTTTTTGAATTTTTTCATTCTTCTGGGCCGTTAACACAATGAACGCTTAATAGCATTCTATCAAACATTCGAATGTCAACACTTTTTAAGGGCCCAGTGATAACGCCTTCTCCCCAGTGGCATGATTTTTGACCATTTATTTCTCCTTCTTTAAACGTCTTTTATAAATGTGAACACCCATAGTGTCAACAACAATTTTTTTGTGAAAACGAACATCAGAAATTGTTCGTCATGCAGGGGCAATCCTCCAGTTGTTCTCCTACAGGGGCACTCCTCCTTTTGTTCGTCCGGCAGGGGCACTCCTCCAGTTGTTCGTCGGATTTTGTCGACTGATAAGGACACACTTGCTGGCAGCTCAGATCAGTTTAGCTCATGAACTTTTTTGAATTTTTTCATTCTTCTGGGCCGTTAACACAATAACGCTTAATAGCATTCTATCAAACATTCGAATGTCAACACTTTTTAAGGGCCCAGTGATAACGCCTTCTCCCCAGTGGCATGATTTTTGACCATTTAGTTCTCCTTCTTTAAACGTCTTTTATAAATGTGAACACCCATAGTGTCAACAACAATTTTTTTGTGAAAACGAACATCAGAAATTGTTCGTCATGCAGGGGCAATCCTCCAATTGTTCTCCTGCAGGGGCACTCCTCTTTTTGTTCGTCCGGCAGGGGCACTCCTCCAGTTGTTCGTCGGACAGGGGCACTCCTCTAACTGTCCGTGGGACAGGGCACTCCTCCAATTGATCGTCCGGCAGGGGCACTCCTCCTTTTGTTCGTCCGGCAGGGGCACTCCTCCAGTTGTTCGTCGGACAGGGGCACTCCTCTAACTGTCCGTGGGACAGGGCACTCCTCCAATTGATCGTCCGGCAGGGGCACTCCTCCTTTTGTTCGTCCGGCAGGGGCACTCCTCCAGTTGTTCGTCGGGGAGGGGCACTCCTCTAATTGTCCGTGGGACAGGGCACTCCTCCAATTGATCGTCCGGCAGGGGCATTCCTCTAATTGTCCGTCGGACAGGGGCACTCCTCGAGTCGTTCGCCCGGCAGGGGTCCTCCAGTTGTTCGTCGGTCAGGAACACGCCTCCAATTGTTTGTCTGGCAGGGATGCTTCTCCAATTGTTCTTCAGGCAGGAGCACTATTCCAAAAATGCATCTAAAAATTTTCTCTCATTTCGTCGAAGCAGGGGCACTCCTCCAGTTGTTCGTCGGAGAGGGGCACTCCTCTAATTGTCCGTGGGACAGGGGCACTCCTCCAATTGATCGTCCGGCAGGGGCACTCCTCTAATTATCCGTCGGACAGGGGCACTCCTCCAATCGTTCGCCCTGCAGGGGCACTCCTCCAGTTGTTCGTCGGTCAGGAACACGCCTCCAATTGTTTGTCTGGCAGGGATGCTTCTCCAATTGTTCTTCAGGCAGGAGCACTATTCCAAAAATGCATCTAAAAATTTTCTCTCATTTCGTCGAAGCTTTTTCTCTTGTTTTCGAACGCTATAAAATAGGCCACTGACATAGGTGGCAATGTGTTGAACAGATCTGAAGAACGCTTCCCTCTCCTCCTCACTTCATAATTACAGTTCCTTAGTTCCTTTTTTCTGCCAGAAGTTCTCTTTTGACAGTCCAAAAGCTACCATATTCTCCCTTTCAATAACATCAAGCCATTTGACGTTATATATATGGCTTGCCAAAGGATGTTGTCGTCATTTAGACAGCCAGGCGAGGTATCACATTGCTTTATTTGGTGTGATACTTAAATTTCGGTTGAAACAGTTTCTACAAGTTGCGTTAGTTCACGTACGAAAGTGCACATAATGATGTGAAACCAAATCCGCATATCTGCATGGCAGTAACTTTCTTCTGGCACATCTTATACTTTAACTCATGCCCCCCACAGTTGCAGATGCACAAAAAGTGCTGAATGGACATTTAAACAAGCTGTTGAGCCTGCTTAAGTGGTAAACACAAAAGCGACGCAAGTTCCCCTAGACATCCTACAGGAAGGGAGTCATATTGCATCTCATCTCTTTTGCCTCATTGTTTTCGAGCACCAATGAAGTTGAGGCGCACAAGAAAATGATACTTTTCGGAGAAGACGAGCAATTTCTCTGCAGGTGTGTGACCAAAGCAACAAATCGAACGTTGCGGAAGTGATATAAAAAGCTGTGAAAAAAATTCATGAAATATTTTGAAGAATCGCTGGAGATGCACATGAAAGAGTCAAAAAGTGTCGTCAACAAATTTGGAACACCTCAAACAATAAAGTGCTTAGCTAGTGAGTCCATTTCAAAGATCTGTAAGGAACAAATAACTATCAAAAATTGCACTCATAACTTAGGTTTACAACCTAGACGGTAACATAACCTTTCGGGCTCATTCTGACATGCTCAAAATGTTCGTGCTTAAAACACGTTCATAATCAAAACACACTTAGCATATGAGGGCAATAAGACAGTAAGTCCCATAAATCAGACAGTTCTTATCTATCGCTGTGATCGCACTGATACGCAGAATCATTCACTATCCGAAAAAGAATCGAGCACATTGATGATCGCAAAGCCGAATACAGTTGGGTATATTTCAGTATTGAGCATGATGGACTTTAGCGTATCGATCAATAAGTTGAGCAGCGATCAACTCAGTGAGAATTTAAACAGCAAACTGAAATACAACTCACAATTGAACCAAACGCCAAAGGTCCTGTGAAAATTGTTTTTCTCAATACACCATTGGGTTTGACCCGAGTGATTAGCTAGTTTGGATAATGTTATGAAGCACTATATGATTCTTTCGATTAAAAGATTTTCCTTTTTGGTGAAGTGAATTTCATTGTTTGCATTGTCGTTGTAAAAGTAGTTCGTGCCTATCGACTGAATAAAAGTTCAATTCCGATAATATCTAACCGCCATGAGGTACTAGAAATATGAACTGTTTTAATTTGTTTGAAGCAACAAATCATAAACCACAAAGGCAGTTAGCAGCAAACAAATCAATAACTTGTGTGCTCGACTTGATCTTCGCCAGCTGACTGCATACCCGCAATACTTTTTTATAGAAGTGAGCATTGAAAGCGCTAATTCTACTACTGGTATTTCCTTGTTACAGCAAAAAATGCCTCTAGTTAACGATAAATTGTGCGACATTTTAATTGATAGGATCTAATGATCGTTTTATGAATGTCGTAAAAGCTGATCATTGAAAAATGAGCCATTAAAATTTGGATGGCTTTCATGTGTTTTGCCAAATTTCTAACCGTACAGCCCCCCAACCCTCCCCATTATGGCAATGCCATTTCCATTCATATGCATATGCTTATTCGGTAATTTTGATTCATCATATGAAGACCGTGTGGGGAGGGGGGGGTTGTAAATGTACTATGGAAAAGTAAGAAATTTATGCATGTTGCAACTAACTGGTCATCGGGTCGCAAAGGAATTTCGGAAAAATGAGTTTTTCGCCTCAATGAATGTACGAGCGGTCGGTGAGACGAAAAGTCGACTGCATTACCAGATGTGTATATTTATCATATTAGTTCATCTAAAGTATATGAAATCGACTTTAGACGTTAATTTTGGCCAATTTTATTTATTGGCGATCGCTTTTCGTACTGAAGAGATTCGAATAGAAAAGCAAAAAATTTACATTTTCTAATATTTCAAGGCAAAAGAAAAATACTGAATTTTCGCTCTATATGATTACAATTTCAAGCTTATTTTGTTTCAATCAACCCAGTTTTGATGTCGATCGTGTTCGAGACAAGCAAGCTAAGTTATTGCTTGCATAATTCTTGTTAGCTGCCCGACATGAGAGATAACATGCGAACTTGTCAAAGTAACCTTTTTTTTGTTTGCGCTAAGTCGCCATACGTCTTCCTCAGCATTCTCTTATTTTTACCACAAACATTACAAATATTCTCACCTAATACTTTAAAAAAGTTAATCGGTGGTCTCTTTAACATGTATGTAAACCTTATCAGCCGACGGTAATCTTCTGAAGAGACAAGGACGGTTGCACCGTCAAGGGTTTTATTCAAATCAGCTTTATTAGACGGCTCTAATATTTATGACGTTGTGATGTGAATGTTACAGTCACTAATGAAGTGCCATAGATAATAACGCACTAGTTCACGTGGTTAATAATTTTTTTTATGGGCTGGCATAGTCTGTTTATTATGCCGGTCGCTAGCAAACTGAAGCACACGGACATTTCAAATAAATGCAAGAAGTGCAGTGAGAAAGTTCTATTAGAAGGAAAGATTATTGAAGAGTATGCATTAATTTGTACTCTATTTCATAAACTATTTCGTGCTATTATACCCCTCATTTTTATACTTGAACCCGTAGAACGAGATTAACAAGTAACTTTTATGTACAATATCTCCTTGAAAGCATAGTTTGGCAACCGCAAGTGCATCACAAATCGTTTGAGTTGAGCACTGCAAAATTCACTAAATGGCGTATGTGCTATAACAACATTAACTGTGCTAGCTAGAGGTACGAAAGGTGCAAAGTTTCTAGAAATGAGGGAGAATTGAAATCGTTTAAATCAAAGCAGATTAGCCAATGGACAAAATCACTAAAACATTCGAATATCTCAAGTACACTTCTCTCGATAATTTTACCGAGTGGAGGAAAATTTGAAGAAAAATAGGACAATAGGGAATATCACAACTCATTTGTCGTCAGTTTGTACAATTTTTTTTTTTTGAGATTTTTCTTAATCGAATGCAGTTCGAGGAGACAAACAGGAATGTTCAGTAAATAAGATTACAGAAAGCGATCCATATGTGTGACGAGTAATTAGAAGATGACAAATTATATGTGAAATCGCATATTTCATATCCATTTGTCACAAAAATTCACTAATATATCGCTCTACAGTTCGCGTATTGCATTTTCCGTACTCTCGCATAGAAAGTCACCAAAAACGCATAGAAAGTCGCAGGAAAAATTTAAAAGATTCTTGAAAAAAAAAGTTTCACTACTTCTACTATGATGCTATTTTTATTTAGCTATTCTCCTACAACCATTGAAACTTCTCAGAGATCTCCTAAATCGCACCTATAGTTCAGCTTTCTTGAAGCTTTATTTTTCTTACTGTGTTACTTCCATATAACCATTCTTAGTTGTGTTTCAGTAGAAACAAGCTATGAATATAATCATCTGAGACGAAAGGGCATTTCTCACTTGTTCCCAATCACTTGCTATTGCTCATGCGCTTTTGCTTGTACAGAGATAATTCAAAAAATGGATCGATTGATGGCTGTCAGATCATGCCGTCCTCCCGCAAGACTCATATCGTCCTTCTATGAGATTTACACCTTCCTTCTGTGAGACTTGTGTCGCCCTTCTGTGAGACTTTCACCGTACATTCGCCAGATTTACGTCGCCCTTCTTTGAGGCTTCTATCATCTTTCTATGAGAGTTACGTTGTCCTTCTGTGAGACTTATATCGTCTTTCTTGAGACTTATATCAGCTTTCTGTGATTGTTTCGTTGTCATTCTGTGAGACCTACATCATCCTTCTGTGAGACTTATGTCGCCATTCTCTGAGACTTATATCATTCTTCTGTGAGAGATACGTCGTCCTTCAACGAGATTAACTGCTAAATGCGAAGCTATTCTGTGAGATTATCACAGGCGATGCGCCATGTGCCCATTTCTTACATAAAACTGTGCTACATACAAATTCTTTCTGTAAACCTATGTACTGCCTGTAAATTTTCTACGTGACACGCGCAATTTTCCTTGTCTATGAAAAATTTCTCCTTACGCATCGACTTGATTTTTGCACTCCTTGTTTACGGTATACGTATTTGTCGCAAAATAATTCGTTGAGAGGCCACCATAAGAGGATAGTGAAAGCAACCACATGCACCAATAAGTCATACCTGGACATTTGCGCCCCAAGGGTCGACTGCTGTGCGGCTGTTCTACGGATGGAACAAACGCCAATTATATGTGCGTCACAATTACAAATATAATGTAAAGTATGTGGTGGGCAAGTTGAATCAGTGTGACAAAAGACATAAAAGTTGAAAACGCTTCTTCGCTGTCAGATGATAGTTTTTTGTATGAAAATCGAATTTCACGTTGGCGTTGGTGCTTTACTTTAATCAGCTAGCTATCAGCAAAAATTGTAAGCTGATAAGCCATTAAAAGGAAGGCCTGTATGTTCATGTTCAGTACACACCGCACAATGATTCTGACGACACTGCAGTTGTTCGGCTGTGTCCTCTATGCTCTTGCGTGGCAGGAAACCAACCCGTGAGTCTAAATCGTTTTGTAGATCGCGATTAGTTCCACAAATGTTGGATAGAAATAAAATAATGCTGATAGTCGATCCTTTGGCCTGCTGTCAAACTTGATGACGTCCTTACCAGGCAAGCAACGGTAAGGACTGCGTGTGGCGCTGCAGCTGTAACTAAAATGCTATATGCGAAATGATCTTATCCGCATCCCTAATAAACGTTGATTGTGACTGTTAGCATAGATATTTTGCTTAAAATAAACAGTAGTCTACAGAATGCAGTAATAAGAAGTTGTTCTGTTAGTAATCTCTTTTTGACGATGAGAAGACCGATCGAAAATCATCGGAAACGAATTCACCATGATAATAGAATTAGTCACTGGACCAGCGCAGAGTGTTGCAAATATTCAGGGATCAGTTTTGTGATGGCTCAACGCTTGACTGTCGATCCCATAAGGAGATATCTCACATGATCCGTGAGCTGCGAGAAGAGAATCGAAACTTACGAGAAGCGGTCAACACGAACTGTACTGTTTGCTGGAGTGCACCATGTCTTAATGGTGGATCTTGTGTACCGATCGACTACTCAAAATACAGGTTACTATCACTATAGATCTTCATTTTAAAAATTTGTATTATATGAATTGATGCTAATGCGTTACTTCCCTAAACTGTCATTTAATTAGCAGTATTCTACTTTTGTGAACGCTTGCTTAAAGAAGCGGGGATATTGGGAGCGCGAAGATGCGTGAAAATTTCGGAAATGACGACTTCGTCAGAACTAGCGAGCGGCATTTTCATGTTCTTATGTGAATTAATTTACAAATAATTGTGATTTTCGTAGAAGGTCTAACACCCATATTCCCTACTCTAAACGGACTAGATCGACCAGACACCCTTGCAGCTAGGAGATTATGGGTTTGATAATTTTTGCACTCGCTTGAGCGCCGGGTGCTGCACTAAGAGATTATCGAAATAGTACGCCAGTCCTCTGGTTGAATACCATTTCAGAAAACACATTGAGGTTTAAGCACAGAAAACGGCTTCTTTGAAAGAAGATTTTTCATATTTTTTAAAACCCGATGGTGTAAGGTTTTTCACACTGAAATCAGAATGGATATCAGAACGTTAACATTGGCGAGTTGCGTTTCCAAAATCGTTTGCACCTAGATGGAATCAATGTTGCATCAAGCGCAACATCTCTTTTGTATGGTAGTTTTGCCGATAGAAAATGAGCTTTTCTTAGAAAAATGACCTCACTTAGAAAAATGAGCTTTTCCTTGCTGCGACTGGCTTATCAGATGTGATACTAGGTATTTTTTCTTGTATTTATACTGCCTTCTTGTTTTTATACTGCCTTTGTATTTATACTAGATATTTATACTGCCGCCTTCTTTCCTCCTTCCAACATCTATCCGAAGTCCTGGACCGTTAATTAGTTTTATGTGCACTTCACTGCACCTGCGAGTGGTCCCATTGGAAGAGTCTAAACGATATATCCTAAACTACATTGCGTCACAGTTTTGTTCTAAAAATTTGACTGCATTTTAAGGGTTATTGCCACCTCTATTATTTTGTAGCTCCTTGTGCCTCAAGCGGCTGAAAAGTGTCACTCAAAGTCAGTACAAGGAGCAGTCGAGTTTAAGTTGAAGGATGGTGTTTCAACATCATTTGTCGTGACAAATGGGATGACACATTTGACATTAAATGCAACAGAAAACATTCCCCAACACGGTGGCGCATAACAGTACGTAATAACTGTGGAAGGGATTAGAATGGTGTTTCTATGCGGTAGGTCGTTTCGGCTGGATGTACATTGTTGGTATACCTGTTCATGTGGGACCAGTACGTTAGAATGTTACTGTTGGTGTGGCTACCCAGTAAGTATGCAATTGTTATCCATTTGTCTGTACCCAATTGTCCGTACCAAATTGTCAGCACCCGACCCGTACCCACCTGCCCCCAATAAACATCCCCAATAAACATCATTAAGGTGTGAATGTCCGGGCGATTACGGTGGTCACGATTGCCAAACGCATATCGAATGTACCAAGAATTCATGCGGTAAAAACACTGACTGCTATGTTGCAAATCATCAGATCAACTGTGTGTGCAAGCTTGGATACTCTGGTTGGTCTTTTGAAGCTACCTTTGCTTGCTTCTTCATGGAGGCATTCTTAATTGAAAAACTGCGTGAAAGGCGTAACAGCATTAGCTTGTGCTTAGTACGAAGCTTATGCAAAATTTCGGTGCACATTTAATTATCAAAATTTTTTGCCTAATCTAATAATTGGCAGTGCATTTTAACAAGCTGGCACCGCATACACTTTGGCAGTTGATGCATCATACCATTCGATTTTATACCCTATTCGCAAATGGCCATTATTCAGATCTTCCAATCCAAACGCTCGAAACCAATCCTCTATTTAACTTTCATCTTTCCTTGTTCCGATGAACGAAGTATGCAACCCGACTGATCGAAAATGCATGCAATTTATTCTTCCTTTGAGGAATTATGGCTCCCTACAGAATCCTCGTATCCGTTTAAAAGTGAGTAAAGAAGGTGCGGTGTTTGAAAGATGAGAGGAGAAGAGTGTCTATTAAATTATGCATAATAATTTTCATTACTCGAACTTCTTCGACCGCTCAGTTGACTGCAGCTCATTTAGACATACAGATAATATGTATGCACAGAAAGGACATCTTCATTATGCATTTTTTTAATTTAGAAAATTGCGAAGCGCGTAAAAAATGCCAAAAGGCACTCTTTTCCTCTTTTTATAAGCTTTGAGAAACTGTCACTTGATAAAAACTCATCATGGCGACATCTTATCTATGATTGTGTTTGTCTCTGTCTCTCTGTTCGTTCGACTGTTTCTCAGATTGAGGAGCACTGAAGCTAGAGGTTAATTTGACAGTTGTGATCTGCAGCTTCTTAGAGTTGATTACCTTCCGTAACCAGTTTCCAGCGAATCGTCGACCTCGAATGAGGTTAGATTTTTTCCAAGACGCTCAAAAACTTGCATGCATTTTACAATCTATCGAACTGCATTTCCGACAGATCGAATCTTCGAAAAACGAGTCACTAGTTTTGAAAAAAAGTGTATCAACAATTGCACGCAATAATGAAGCCGCCTGGTCTGTCCGATGGAGTTGCGAAAATTCGTATACTGTTGGACGAGGATCCAGCTGATTTGCTGAGAGGCAGTTTGACGATCGGTTGAATATAAAGAAAATGGGAAGATGCTCTAGCTAGATCCCGTCAAGCTAAAGACTGCTAGCAGAGAAGTAGTGTCAACTCTCTGGCACGCATCCCGAACTACTGAGTTTTAAGTGTCGCATTTGATCGAATGTATACATCTACGGTATATTGAGCGCATTATGAGAGTAATGAGCGCAGCAATATCAAAGTAATTAAAGGGAACCCCACGTATGGCTGCAACATGCGCACAGTGCAGGCGTGTATGACGGGCGATCCACACTACACGACGTTCGACGGACAACGCTATGAGTATCAAGGCACCTGTCCTTACGTATTTGCACAGCCTTGCAACGGTGCCTTCCCTCCACCATACGCCTACTTCAGCGTCAAGGCCAAGAACGAACTCTCCTACAAAATGGCACAGTCAGTCATTCGAAGTATCCAAACAGTTAGATTTCTGGATTGCGCCTCCACTTTGAAGAATTTAAACATGAATGAATAGTATGTTTTACTTGGGGCCTGAGGCAGAAGAGACAGTTCGTACTTGTTATACCGAAATCAGACTTTTAGACCACTTCTTCGTCTGAGTTTAGTTGTACTATTCGCACCCTATTCGTGGCTGGTATCCAACATGGCAATCTGAGGAAGTCGTTGACAACAGCTGATCGATTATAAAGAACGTGTTTGCACATTTGCCTCGTTTGCAAACATAAAGTATAGTGAAACATTACTACGGTCCTACAAATCTGCCTCCCATTAGATACTAAGCGAAAGGCGGCACTGCAAATATCTTTCTGAATTCTCTGTTTCAAATATCTCTATTAATTCGAACCTGTTATTGTTTTGCGGGGGACCCTTTTCTTTAACGAGGTCACTGCTGGGGTAAATTTTCGCCTCCCGCCTGGTGAATATTTTTTCTCGATTTTTTGGACGAAATCTTTCGCTGGTCAAAGCGACCGTCAATTGGATCTTTCCCTGTGGATCAATGCTAGACGGAGTTTCTCTGCAGAAATTACCATGTTCTTTCCACATTTCGCCATGTGGTCTACCTTGGAGAGCAGTCGGCCGACATGGCTTCTGGTGGGGACTTCTTTGGTTCTTTGGTTAGCAAGCCCTGGACCTTTTATTTTCTACTAGATTAACTTCTCAGTGAAATCGCTTCTCATCGGAGTCATATGGGTAGAAAACGCTCCGCATCGGACAGTACGTGCAAAGTTGGGGATTCGTATTTCTTTCTCTCTTTTCATTGTTTGAATTCAAAATTTCTAAGCCGGTTAGCAGGCTTCGCATTCCCACTTACTTTCAGGTAGGGATCTGTCACCTCCTTGGTGAAGTTGCGTTCTCCCAACTTCCCGTAAGCGATCTGTGTTTCCATATATGTTTATTAAGGTTGCATGGTCGGCACTATAAATGTTCCAAGCGTACCCTCAACAGCGACCCCTACCTGCATTTGGCAATATTCGGTTGAAGTCATCGCATGATACAATTGATTCCCAAAGATTATCAGCTATTTTACACCATGGCTTACTGACCGTATGATCATTAAACTAAATAATACTCTTTTCATGACGTTACTGTGCTTATAGTGAGAAAACCTCAACTTCCAAACCCTTTAGGAATTTTTTTCGAAGTGTATCCTCTAGGTTGCCCACCGCTTCCAGAAAATCGAATTCAGGCAAGTGAAACGCCAAATGTGCAAGCAGAACTTGTGAAATTTATAAGAGTGTACGAGAATATGAATGTTGTTCAAGTTCTAGATATTAAGCATCACATATATTGCAGTGTTTCAACGGTGAGCGAAGTGGAGGTGGAAATGTACGGGCAGAGGATTCATGTGGATAGCAAATACAATCTTTATGTGAACGGTGTTCGCACTCTGATGCCCTTCAACTACCCGAGCAAAAGCAATCCAAAGGTGAACTATCTCACCTAGTCCTCATCCAACAACTTCTTCGTTAATCATATATGCACCCTAGTTTCCCTACAACAGCCGAGTCAGGTGTGCCGTGAAACAACGGGTACTCGATTACAGCATCTCTTAGGAAAAGATCATGAGCGTGTCGCACGTTCATGTACGCTGAGTAAACACATTTTATGCTCACTTTAAAGACAGATTTTTAGCCTAAGTACTAGAATAATTATAAATACAAATATATACGACTATTTCCAACCTTTTTTTCGAATAGGCTTATTCAGAATACACTAGAATACTGCAGTTGGAAGAACCGTACTAGCCGTTGTTGTCGGACTTTCACTTTTCCATAACCGTCCAATTATTTTAGACGGAGACTGATCACATATTAAATAATTTACTATATTGTAAACGTTCTAACGCAAATATAATTGATCAGGTTTTTCTCTTACAGATTTCTGTGGACTACGCATGGTCGAAGGTCACAATTAAGAATGACCAATTCATCGAAGTTACCTTTGGTCAAGGATGGTTATGCATTCAAATACCAGACGTGCCAATGTTGCAAGGAAATAACACACTGTGCGGTTTGGCTGGAAACAGAGATTCGAACTGCAAAGACGATTTCAGAAAGAGGTCATCTCACTATTTCTATTTCAATGTTGCCAAAATAATTTTCAGTCCTTTTAAGACTACACTTCCAACGACCCACCTGTCCTCGCTTTTATGCATGAAGTGAGCATTTGAAAGTGCCCCTCAGTATACCTCATATATCGAACACGTTACACTTAAATACGTGCATGCATCACAGGATGTGTTTTGTAGCAGCGAAACGTGATCTCAAACTGAACGTACAGCCCAAGAAATGAGAACATTATCGGCAGTGATGCCGCTGTTCCGCTTTTTTTCATTGCACACAGCTGTGCTATAGTTTTCGGCCAGAAATGCCATGATTGCCGTATTCTGCTGTCATATATATAAGGACGGGATTTTTTTGCATCTTCGATTATCCTTTCGAGCGGAGTACATTGGATTTCCGGCGTCATACTACAAGTACTTTTTGGTGCAATGACTCCAGTGAGTAACTCCAACGGTTGGCGAAAGTTTGGATCAGCACAGCCACACTCTCATTTAATGCCTTAACAACAACAACAATTTGTGTGAACCGAGATGCTAATGTACAAATTATAATGAAGAAACAAGCAAACGTATAGATTCACCGTTCAGATCGCATCATCAGCGATTTGGTATGCAACTTAGAATATACGGCGAAGCCTTTAGAGGACCAGGCCACGTGAAGTCGTCGCGTGGAGTAGAGCGCAGTAACAGCAGGGGAAAGGGAGGTGGGGTAGGGATGCTGGGATCAGCAAAAAAGCCTAGCAGGAACGATGTACGGCCAAAATACAAATGTAGGCAGATAAAAGTCTAAACAAACGAATTCCAATGACAATTCAAAGGACTGTCCTCGTTCACCGATATAGAATTCTGAGCAGCCTTTGACACCTTATTTGGTAGCCCACATAGACAGCACCCATAAGTTTGTATATGCACTCTCGGGCCGCGCAGACATTGCGGTCTTTCCATCCATAACGCTTATCGTATGAACGAGATTGTGTTGAGTTGCGTCATCAATGCCTGTGTTGATCTGTTCTGCGATCGCTTCTGGTCACAACCACTTCCGAACTTTTCCCCTCCTGGTCATTCATCCTTTCACATTGATCACCAGCGCTTACCATATTTCAACACCGTTCGGTCGTCACGTTCTTCATATCCTAACAATCTAATACTTTTCTCATTTCACTAAACGCTTGATTTTATTGTTACTATACATTTATCCTGGATTCTTGTTACTACGTACATACATAAGTGACTTTCAGCTATAGTTAAGTAAGATATCATTACCGTTCTTGTTTACTTTGAAATGAGCCTAAATCTTATTAGGCTTTTTTTGAATTTTCTTCTATCCCCTCTCCTAATCCTCCTCCGTTGTTATATTTTGTTCCACGCAGCTCAGTTTCCTGTAGTCTAGTCCTCTTAAGATTTCGCGGTATGGTGCTGTTAACATAAGAAACCGCTGATGACGCCTTTTTAGTGGCGGAAGGTAAGGTCCTTTGCTTGCATACTGTTGTTTGCATATAAGCATATTCATTTATAAAAATCGTTACTTTAGCATCACTTTAACACTTTTTGATACGAATGCCGAAGCATGCTGTTTTCTAAAAAACGATATCGTCAGTTTACCATGTGGTACACATTGTCAAATGCGAATCTGTTGACTGCTCGGTAGAATGATATGAGCGGTTATCGTACACCATGCCTATACCAACCGCTCGTGCGTATCGCACCGATACTTTTGCAAGTGACGACCTCTTACAATTAGAGCATATGTGTGTTATTAGAACGCTGGGACCATAACACAAATCGAGTTGTAAATTGTGCCACTTGTTTGATCGTTTAGTGTGTGTGCGTCTGAAGGCAGCTTTGATACACGCTCGGCGTTTAAGGCGCGCACAAGTACATGAAGTGCAAGCCATAGCAAATCAAAAATGCAAGCATAAGATGCTGCTTACAGTTTTGATTTGCCATGGCTCCGTTGTTCGTTTCGAGATTTGTCTGAGTTTTTTATCGTTATAGAGATGGATCTGTATACACCAACGTGACAAGTTGCTCAAACCGTAATAAGATCTTCACTGAGGTATACGGAGACACATGGATCACAAAAGATTTCCTGCCGCTGCAAACGAACACCGCTTGTCTCACCGGTCAAGAAGTTCACAACGAGTCGCTCAACTGCGTCAGTTTTCAACTTTTATTTTACTCTTTGACAACGCCTGATAAAGATGGCATATTTCAATTTATGGGAACCTCTTTCAAAGCTGTTGACAGAATTCCTTAAATTGACAGAAATTCATGCGTTTTGCAGAAATCCTTGAACTGACAGAAATTTATGCGTTGACAGAAATTGCGGTACTGACAAGAACCGATGCATTTTTAAAATATCTGCCCTGGTATTTCTTGCGCCAGGCGGGGCCCAAGTAAAACATGAATCGTGCAATCCAAACAGCAATTTGTTCACAAGTTTGAGGCTTATGATGCATACTCTCTGCTTAAATTGTCAATCAATGCGACAAGCATTGCGCACAAATTTTTAACGTTTTACTATTCCCACTTCTCGTTCATAACCTTGTTATTTAAGCTTCAACACATCGGATGCCTTATAGCGAATTTTAAAATTTTATTCACACTTCATCTGCACGCGCAAATACGATTGCAACTTCGATAGCTATTCACTACGTTTACTATCGGAACAATCCTTTGAATCGTAACCAACTATAATAAATGCTGAGAGACAATTAAAATCGAATTTAGAGTATCGCCATATGTGAATATTTGCGAAAAGAGGTGGTTTCCGTAACCATTTTATAGCACGACAACAAAGTAAGTGATCAGCAAGCAAAAGTATGTTGTCCACAACGATTTGAGCGCCTTCCATTGATGAAATTTTTCTTGGAAACTTTGGAAAGACGTTTGAGTGTAAGAATGATGTTGGGACGATTGTTGCCAAGAGGTAAAACGCTTAGCCGTTATTTAGGTGGATTAGACTTGAACGCGTTTTCGTCTTTTTCGCTGTCCACAATCTTACATCCATCTACACGTTATACTACTCTTGATCGATATGACGCCCTTGTGTATAATCGTCAATGTTTTTTGCACTAAGAGATAATGAAAAGAGCGAAGAAGTGGAATGAACGTTGACAAATGCGCGCAAATTCTAGGACCTGATAGCGGTGAAACAGCAATGTGAAAATATTCTGAACGCAGAGGTAGGCAAAGGACCATTCGCAGCATGCCAAGGACTCGGTAACCAAACCATCGAGAACGCGTACGAAAACTGCGTTTTTGACGTATGCAGCAGCAGTGAACAGTTGTGCAAATCGATGACCACTTTTGCAAAAATTTGCCAAACATCACTGCCAAGTGAGTGCTGTACTTTTTAAATTGTTCCAGCCTCACTCAGACGCGGAATACCAATCAGGTGACTCCAAAACGTTGTTTCTGATCAGAAAAGATTGTCCCATTTCACTTTTCCAATGCGTTAAGAAATTTTAGCCTGAAAAAGTCTTTCCCTTCATGACTTTCAAATTGACGTTTCAAATATAATTTGATTAAACTGCTGTGGTGGAAATTTCGGGAAAAAAAACAGTGAGTTTGCTGAATCAGATCGCTACAAAAGCAGCAGTCGATCCCTACGCTCTATATATCATTGCTGTCCACCTTTGAGAAGATCTACTTGAGGTTCGAATTCCGCTGATTGAAGTGGTGAAAAAAAAATTATTCAAAAATAATGAGAACGATTGGAGGAAAGAAATCGCTGTGACATGGCATTCGCACTGTCGCTTTAATCTTATCTCATTTTCAGCGCTTCGATATTCGCTATTCAGCACCCATTTTAACACTTCTTTCATTTTGCAACATCCGAGCATAATTGCGTGCTTGTAATGAACGTTAGTGACAGGAAATTAGAGTTCGCTCAAAGTAGCTCTCCAGTGGTGTAAGCGTTGAATTAAGCAGCATGACGAAGAATATATTCCAGACACACCACTTGATTGGCGTCGAGCTTTGAATTGTCCCGAACTGCATTGCCCGTTGCATTCGAAACCAGCTCCGTGTGCCACCGGATGTCCTGCCACGTGCACGAATCCTGATTATTCAGAGAGCTGCCTCAGAGGTTGTCCAATGCAGTTGTGCGTCTTTTAAATCGTCTGCCAAGTTGCACATCTCGTAATCTGTTCTAAAATTACTTCTTCAGAGGACAAAAAATGGCAAAATAATGTTTGAAAATTATGGGGATGACTAATTCAGTTGGAGCTGGGGCCTCAGTGCACTGCAAAACGGTTGAATTAAAATTGTATCTATCTTCTTAAAAGGTGAT
>JPKZ01002974.1:152711-163803 GCA_000803305.1 Toxocara canis | reverse complement strand
ATTACCCCGTAACCGGGAACCATGTGACTCAGTAGGCTAAGAGAGACAAATCGCAAGAGATGATGCCATGAAAAGATCACGCGACATAGTTGTAAGTATTGCAGTCGTCTTTATCACGGCACATGTATTCGCGTTCGATGAGACTTTCGATACGCTTCTTGAGGTCGATCGGTTTAACGGAGAAACGCAGCTGCTTGAACAACTCAGAAATAAGCAGCTGGTGGGCGAGACTCTTCCGTGTCTTCATAATTCGCACTATTGCTGCATCGATTTGGTATTGCCGATCTTGGAAAATCTGCTCCTCAGTTTGCGAGTGCTCCTCTGCCTGCATGAACACTGCATAGTCGACAATGCTTTCGAATGCAAATGTTAGGAAATATATTTCAAAACAAAAAAGAGACGGTTCAGCCAAAATTAGGTTAGTGACAAAGCGATAAACTGAACGGCCTTTTCTTATTCTGCGACAAGCCTTTAACATGCGAAAAGCGCATCAGAGAATTTATGACAGCATCCGGTTTATGTCCAACCAGCTAACAATCCAAAAGCACTTTAGAAATGCTGCATGCAATTATTCAGAAAAACAGGCCTTACGTTACTGCGTTCTATACGAAACAAAATAGTCGTGAGGCAAAATTTTAGTATTTAGTGGTTGATTTTTAACGCTAGCAATGCTGTTCTGTACAGCAGTGCACCACCTACATATCTCAGTATTGATGATGGATTGGGCAAACTCTCAAAAACTGCCCCATCAACGAGGATGCATCATTAACTAATTCTGTCATCATTATTTTCGTGTTCGTCGATCAAAAACGTCGCTTAATCGTAAGCTGTTCAAAAACTATTAAATAAACAAATTCACGGCTTCTCTGATGAAATTAATTATGTGAACGGGATCAAGATATTGAATTGTTAAAAAGTTAGAAGAAAAAGAATAAGATGAAGAAAAGATGAAAGATGAAAAGAAAGAAACACAAGCGGGGTCGCATCGAAGAAGCTCAATTTTGTTAAAAATGGTAAAACAATCAAAAGAAAAAAGTGGACACAAACCGTTTCCTTCATCTGCACCTGACATATGCGTATTCTGTACAACCTGTCATTACATTCCTCATTGAATGTTAACCTATCCTTCGGTTTGATGTCCTTCCCGCGAGGTGTCTTCAACAAAACTCGCAATTTTCCGCACGCCAGTGACTGCAGCGTACGCTCTAGCTCATTCGTCTCTACAATGTACAACATACTGGCTTGCACCTCCAGAAATAAAAATTATTAAATACAGTGCATTACGCCGGATAAACACTCCCCTCCCTCCCACCCCCAATTCACCACATCAAAACAGGCGTCAACATGTGTATGCGCAGTGGCAGAAATACATGAACGTCTCAACCTCTCCCGAAAAGTGCATTTGCGTCCGCCGCTATTTTTCATGTGGCTTGCTCCCCTCGCGAAAATAATGGAACGGTATGTGTGTGCACAAGAAGCTGCACATATCTGTAACTGCCTATGGCTGTGCAAAAGATATACTGCGACGATGCAACAACACATTTAAACACCCAGCAATGCAGTATACTAGAAACTACCCATGAGGAGGCCGTTAATATGAATTATCATCTAAAAAACAGTCACTGATCCCGTTTATTGCATCCATTTCATATATCCAACTTACGCCCAGTAGATTCACAGAAAAAAACATGCCATCACATACCATCAGTCAGTGATTGGGTCACATTTAGCAAGCCGTCTGTCTGGCTTTGTTCTTTTACAACTACTTGCGCCTAAGGCTAGAGGGACTGTTTGAATGTTGAAAAAGTGGATGCCCTGAAGGTTGCATCTATCTGCTGTTAGGCAAATATTGATGAAAGCTGCAGAGTTAGTTGCTGAAGCGCAAAGGTCACCATCACTATCATAATATCCAACTTAACACAACACCGCGCAAACACATATTGCGAAACGAACGAATCATTAAAGTGAAAGAAATTTGCGTAAAAATAACCTATTTTGGTCGCATTGCTAATTTCTTCAACGGCCCACTCGGTTTTCTCATTGAAAAGTAACAAAACCAACGCTTGGAACATCGAAACTTGCAACTCCTTCACTACCTGAAAGTAACTCGCAATATGACGGATCTGAAAAATGATCATAAATTGCAAGAAAATCGCTATGATATGATCACATTTGAGTGACCAACATGCCTAAACCACTTGTGCACGCGCATCAACTCCTTCATGAATTTACCTAGCTAGTCCCGACAAGTTCCCGATTTATAGCTTCCGGCAATTCGCTAGCTCATTAATTTAGAACCCATTTTTTGGTCAACTTATCAAGTTGTTCCTCCAGAAGCTTTTGAGGTACCTATTTTTCACAAATCTTCTGATGCAGCGACAATGCGTGAGCATGGGACAAAGGGACGAATCGGCCATACCCATAGGCATGAAAATGCATTCGCTTTTTTCATGTGCCAATCCTATCTTTACGAAGAGTAGTCGATGTGATAATGCGAAATTGTTAACTAGTACCGCAATGTTGAGTTGAAATATACAATACAGAATTTCGACGAGATTTAAGTTGCGGAGGGAATGAGACGTAACTGCAAAACCGTTTATGTCAATTACAGCAAGTTCTTACAGTGACGCATCTTTACTTCCTGAAAATTTCCCGATAAACTGTCCTATCGGCTATGTCGAAATAAAAGCACCCTTAGCAACATTCCACTTTTCGCCTCCTCTCGCCTTGATCTGCTTCGTCGCAATCACAACGAAAACATTTCAGCAAAAAACATGTGGTTAACGTATTCGCTATGACGTATAAAGTGGTGCCCAAAGTGGTCACCACCCATATGATATCAGCTCACCTACATAATATCACCTTCTTGGATTCCCTTTAAGATACACACCAAATTCAAAAGCGTAATTATTTGCAAAATGCAAAGAGAACAAACTGACTGGAATTAAAGAAAAAAAAGGATATTCACTCACCGTTGGCTTAAAGTGAGCCCGCAATAAAACCTGAGCTAGACTATGCTGCCACTGCAATTTTCGACCACTGTGCTTCGACAGGTAGAACTGCAAGTAACTTTTTTCAACAATAGTCTATACAAGCTCTTAATAAGCCACTACAGTCTGCATCGTGATGTGCCCGAAATAAGTGCGCACTCAAAGTTGCCATTCTCTCGCATTATGCTCCAGCGAAAAAAAAAGCATTAATTGTGCGACAAAGAAATCGCATTAAAAAAAACATCGCGACATTTGAAACGAACGAAAAGTGCTTGCTGCATGAGGGTAAAAACGAAAGGAAAGGAACGTCCTTTGCACTTGGAAGCGCGACTGCTATAAGTGTCCAATGACGCTATATACTAAGGTTCCGTGATTGAAGAGATTGCTGTAAAAAAATCAGTTTGCAAACTAAAAGAAATCCTTCCGGTAATTCTCCTTCAAGAGGACCCCCTATCAGAGAAAAAATCGATCCCAAAACTAAATCGTTAGTCTTTTTGGGCGACTGTAATCAATATTTTCTGCTCGTTGCCATAAATAAGAGTGCAAAAAGATGAAAAATAAAGTTCTCGTAAGAAGAACGCATACCCGTTTGAACAATTCCTGATACTCCGCTAAATACGGCGGAATAACCACATCCATTGGTTCATAGGACGGCCAATGTCCCATTGTCAGCACGTTCACGCTGAACTCGATGTGACCGTCACTGTGTTGAAGTGCACGGTCTGGACCACCATGATCCAAGTACTAAATCAACAATATTCACCGTTCGACTCTCTATCTGGTTTTTCCCGAAAAGTTCTGGTTATAAGCATGCCAATATAAACTTGTATTCTGCAACTATAAACGAAAATCAATCGAATTATCACCGACTAGGCCCATAAAGACGAACGAAGCAAACTAGAAAATTTATGCGAACAAAATTTTTTCCACTGCGATTTTGAATAAAAGGATGAGAAAGAGATAAACCTAGGGGACCGAAAGAAAGAATGGAAACTGACAACAAATTGTGTGGTTTACACAAAGTCAATAGATGGAAAAATCTTTAAAAAATGAAAAAAGAGTGGCGAACTTGTTTGAATGCGACTGCAAGATCCTTCGACAATTCCATGTCCTTGAACATACCCTCAAGCTTCGTCGTAAAGCCAGCGCCACACTCTACAACAATAAACGACCGTTTAACGGGCTCCTCCACTCCAGGTGAAGACTCAGACACAGACTACAGGTGTCAGCAAATACTTCAACACTTACCGCCTTTTCTGTACCTTGAGAATAGATTTGTTTCAGTTCAAAAATGCTTACTTTGCGCCGCTGAACAAGGACTATCCATGTGCCTCACATTGAGAGGAATAATTAGAACAACGTATTTCATTGCGGTCATAACAAAATGAATACCTTAAAAGCTTGCACTCAACTATGGAGTATATCATACTTATCTTTTATAAACATTTTCATCAATTAGTCCCACCTCCAATACACGCTCGTTCCTGAAAATATGCGGAAACTAATAACGCACCATGCTACTGCATTACCTATAGACTCAATCTGGGGGCTGATGTAACGTATAAAAAGAAAAGAGATTCAGGGGAAAAAAAAGAGCGCAATAGATTGAAGACCGAAGTTTTTATTTAACGCGAACAACCTCAGTGCCAACGGCTTCAATACAGCTCCGATGGCTTATGAACGGAAGGCACGCTCGTAGTCACATAAACTAGGTTAACAATTTACTGCGTTTCCAACCGAAATGCATAAAACGAGTGCAATATATCTGTGGTCGTGTAACTTTTCAACGATCAATATTTATGGAAGTGAAATAGGAACAAATTTTATACTCGGAAAGTTGGGCTAGCATAGTCTTAAAGTCCAACCTTGTTTAAGTTTAGAAAGCATTGATTTTTCGGCATCCACAGATGCACTTCTTCCAAGTAGTAGACGCTTCGCGAGATCCTTCTTGTAGAATGCCTCGAACACATCCTTACCTGCAAACATATCAAATACAACGTCAACAACCAAGGCTGTCCTTTGTTTTTATTTCTCTGTGCCCCTTGCCCGCTTTGAGCAGCCGTCCAGGAAAACCGGCAATGAGGCATTGGTGGATGCATACTGTAAGCCCCTAATATAGGCGAAGAACAACGTAATACTTAAAAGTATCCAGCGAACCTTAAGCTGCCTCACTGCAGAAACAAACTCAATAGCTCAAGTTGTGGGTCCACCCCTCCCACCAACGATTAAAACAGATCAGTATGTATTGATCGGCATGAAGCGGTTCGAGTATGTTAGTCGTACTTCCAAGGTGTCAACGTAATGGTGACGTTGTGAGACAGATGGCCTACAAAAAGTGAGGAAGGACGTGGGAGAGGGAGAGAGGGAGAAAGATAGGAGGGACGCGAACATTATTCCGCGTTGAAGCCTATCGGGGAATCAAAGAAGGGTGGAGGGGAGCTCAAGGACAGCTGTTGAGATCAATCGGCTTATTGGATCACGCTGTCGACTAGCTATGCGCTACCGGAAGTATTATAGTAGTACCTATAAAAGGCTGCTGATGAATCAACGCACCGAAAATGATTAGGTTGTTGCGCAGCCAATTCTCTACTATCAAAAATCATGCACCTGCAACGATATTCGAAGCTGAGTTCGATCAGAAGGTTACAACTACAAAAATGCAGATTTTCGTTTAAAGATTTGCTCAGCACCTTCGCAGCTCCGCTATAACGCCATCAGATTTTATAGCCACCATAGTCACAGATGAATGAAACAAATTAGGTAGAAGTTTTTCAGAAGTAAAAGTTGGCGAAAGAGAAAATTTGGTAGAAAATTTGGTGGAAAAAGGAAATGAAAGATAAAGATACTGGAGTGGAAAAAAAGAAGTGGATGCCGGCGGTCGACTCTAGGCAAAAATTTGCGGCTATCACTTGCTGTAATCGTTTGTTGACCACACAACTTGCCTTGCTTTATTCGAAATCGCAAAAATGCACAGTCCGTTCCACGAATCTGTTGCGGAACTAAGCTGCGCGTTTAACGTTACACTTTCTTTGGGCTCAGCACCATTCCCGTTCGGTCGCAAAAACCATCTCTCTTTATTTTCGCCTATCCTTCTTGAAGTGCTTTTGTATTCAGAACCAAATCCCCAATCCCACAATAAAAAAACTGGATATCCTTTGGTCTTCATAAATTTGACTGCTGAACCCACTGAACGGAAAGACAGACACGTGGGAGAGCATAAAAATTACCATGCTCTACCACAGAGCACATTCGTACAAACGCGCAATGTTGAAATAATAAATAACGCGGTTTGCGGCAGTGTGCTCGCAAAAAAAAGGAAGAGTGTGTTACCCTGAATAAACCTAAAGATGACGATCACTTCGTCCATTAGGTTTTCCAACTCTTCGTCAGTCGATTCCTGAACCCACTGAACGGAAAGACAGACACGTGGGAGAGCATAAAAATTACCATGCTCTACCACAGAGCACATTCGTACAAACGCGCAATGTTGAAATAATAAATAACGCGGTTTGCGGCAGTGTGCTCGCAAAAAAAAGGAAGAGTGTGTTACCCTGAATAAACCTAAAGATGACGATCACTTCGTCCATTAGGTTTTCCAACTCTTCGTCAGTCGATTCTTTGTTACCAGAGCGCAGCTTACTGTCCAAGTACTTCGCTGAAAACAAACATTTCAAGGAATGAAACGGCATCCACGCTTTGAAGAACTCAAAATGGGAACTTTAAGAGACTCGCTTGGCTCCAAAGGAATATTCGTCTTCTTTTCGCATCATTCATTTCTCATTGATTTCAGATGTGAGATATTTTATACGAAGCAGTCAGGTTCGATCATTAAAAGTTGATGCTGAACACATAAAAACAACGGTCGCAACATCAACCTTTTCTTTCTCTTCTTCTGGATCCTTCATTGTTTAATAACTGGACAAGTTCTAACAGTCAACGTTAGGACCTCCGTTAATATATCTGATTAGGAATAGCGCTTCGTAACAAAGTATTATGGCAAATGACAGCAACAATAAAACGTACCAACAAGTTCAGCCGGTTTGTTTGCTCGGGTATTAATGAAGTAGTCGAACGCATCCTTCTCCGCTTGAACGAACTTCTCGTTGTTTCGGAAACAGCTTAAAAACAACAACGTTTCAGGGAACACAAACACATGCTATTATTATTGAAAAAAAAATGTCGATGAACAGAGAATACAGTTCCATATTAATATTGCTTATTCAACTCTGATCCATAATAGCAACATTAATAAGGGAAACAGCAGCCAAGACTCCTCGCCAACGGTTGCGATACGATGAAAACAACCATTCATTTCGCAATGAACATTTATTTATTCGTGCCCTGTGACCTGATGCGATTTCGTGCGCCTACACTAGAGCAACTTATGAAGTCATATTTTCGTCTATCTGCATAAATATGTTGCAAAATTCATTGCAAACAATAATAAATTCCATTTAAGTCAATTTGCATACGTGACCAAAGAGCTGCAGCGCAGACGAATTTGATGAAAATAGGTTACGTGCTAATTTGGGCTTACTGCTTCGTGAAAAAAGTAATAATACGACTGAATTAATTCCAATCAGCAAAAAAATTATAATATTCAGAGCATATACTGTCGATGCCAGCCACATATGCATATAGAACTGACTTTTTTTTTAAAAAGAAAGTAACCTTTTGAGCATATTATCTAGCTTGCTCTTCATAACGAGTAGATCTGCAACCAGTGTCTTATCACGAGCACTGTCCATAACCATCGCCTGGCCAACTTTCTGAACAATCTCTTGTCTGAAGACATCCAAAAGTAAAAACGACGAAAAGCAGGTGGGATTCGAACATCGACGTTTTGCCATCGAACTAAAGATTACTCTGCCATCCAACCGTGCAACTTTTCTAATCCCTTCATACCACCAAGAACTGCGACATTAAAGTGGGGCAAACCCAAAAACCACAAGTGGTTGAAAGTCATATGTGCAGGTACTTCCGACCACAGCAAACCACACAACGAGCAAAAAATTACGAAATGGTCACATGCAGAGGCAGCCTCCCCTGCCCCTTCCGCTCTCCTCCGTACTTGGGGAGGAGGAAGGGGACGGGGAGGTAGAGCAGCTGAAATATAAGGCGAGTGCAGCATTTTCTCTGGGACCGGTGGCAGTAACAAAGGAGGCGATCAAACATCAATTTTAATGATGTCTATTTCACATTAGCCCCTCTTAATCACTTCACCTCTTCGCAGCTTGCTTGAACTGAAGACTGAACTTCTCACAGCTTTTCATATTTCTTCATTTTTTGATACTCATCCTAAAAAGCCGGTTTGAGGAAATACGGGGGAGAGGAGAGAGGAAGGGGGGATGGGAAGAGGGGAAGGGCATCCTTGTGGCTGATGCAGTTATGTTTAGGAGCAATCAGCAACGAAATTTGGAGAGCGCTTCAAAAAGGGGATATGTCACGATTGGTGAAGATGAAGAATTTGAAGTTAAACAAGCACGCTTTGGGTTTCCCCACAAAAATTAAGCCGGTATTCAAAATTTTCTTATTTTTAATTGTGCTGACCGCATTACGTGTCAACTACGGACAACAAAAGCGCGGTGGAAGGGGACACTTCCACGCTTAGGTAATCAAGTCATCACCAACGAAGAATACACGAAGCAATCGTATGGAACACTTCCCCATGATGATGGAGACGTGTTCCATATGAACGCTTCTTCATTATCAAGGAGAAGTGTCCCATGCGATATGCTTCATGTGAAGAAGAAAAGCTTTTTTCATCTACTGCGCTTGGGATTTGTTTTTTTTTTTTGAATATTATCGACATGTCACGATCATTACTGAAATAATCAACATTTGCCCTATACATGAAGGATCCTTCCTGGAAGTGACATTAGTCGTTGTGTAAGGATCACCTGGTAACAAAGTGAACATTAAAGAAGCACAGATATAATCTGTGCATACCTTAATGTAAGCGGCGAAAGCACTTTTGAGTAGCACAAGGCCATTTTTAGTACGTGCGAGCAAAGAGTACATTAGTTTCAGATCGCTGCAATGATTGCCACTCAGCATCGATTCCACACCTGAAAACATTGACTTTTCGTGAAAAAAAAAGACCCTGGTCACAGATTAAGTTGGGAATGAACTAAATCCATGACTAATTGCATAAATGAGCAGTTCTCATTCTATCCGGATCGCTTTAATCAGGATTACTTTTCATCAAGAAAAAACTCGTCATTAACCCTTCTTTATGTTCCATTCATAAAAGCGAACTCCAATAAACTCGCTTCCAATCATACCACAACCAATATGATCTGTGCATACCTTAATGTAAGCGGCGAAAGCACTTTTGAGTAGCACAAGGCCATTTTTAGTACGTGCGAGCAAAGAGTACATTAGTTTCAGATCGCTGCAATGATTGCCACTCAGCATCGATTCCACACCTGAAACATTGACTTTTCGTGAAAAAAAAAGACCCTGGTCACAGATTAAGTTGGGAATGAACTAAATCCATGACTAATTGCATAAATGAGCAGTTCTCATTCTATCCGGATCGCTTTAATCAGGATTACTTTTCATCAAGAAAAAAACTCGTCATTAACCCTTCATGTTCCATTCATAAAAGCGAACTCCAATAAACTCGCTTCCAATCATACCACAACCAAAATAAAATTCTTTACGTAGACCATTTGTGCACGCACTGCGGTCATGTGATTATCTCGTTTAAACAATATAAAATTCCCCATCTGCACCTCTTTTCAATGCAAAGTCTTCTATAATCATCACTTTTGCAATGCTGAACAGTCCATCCTTTTTTTTAATATACAGCTCTCCTCACTTCTACAATACAAAACCGTCCATCTCTACCGCTGTTACAACACACAACCTTCCTTAAGTTGCACTTCTACAATACAGAACAGTACAGAACATCTACATTACTTTTACAACACAAAGTTGTACTATTATAGAAGGACGTCTAATAATGAACCCTTCTTTCACATAATGCAAGATCCCCCATCAGCACTGCTTTTATAATATAAAGTTCCCATTCCCACCTCATCACAATATATAGCTGCTCACTTTACCACCTTTAAATGTACAAAATGTACAAATCTTTTCCAAACATGCAAATATTGAGAAAACTGCAGTAGTATTCCTACTCAACCACAACGTTCCGAACTATAAGATTCTTTTTTTGCCTTCAACCTTCGTGAAAAAAAATCCTAACTTCGCCTGGCACGCATACAGTATTATTATAAGTGAAAGCGAATACTTTCCTCCTAGCCTACACAGTATAGTGTGACCAGCTATACAGCGCCGCATATGGTGCTGAAAATTTGAACAAATGCAGGCCGAGATGAAACTACCAGTCACCTAAACGAACTTTCTCCTTTAACAATTAAACGCAAAAAAAAAGGGAAGGTACTATGAAAAAAAACAAGCGAGTCATTTCCTACAAGGTTTGCAAAGTAATTAGGTAAAAATAGATGCGCACTGCGGTCATGTGATTATCAACGATATTACATTTTGGCGTTACATAGAAGTTACATATCATGCTTTCGTTGATATTACATATCAACATCCATTACATATCAATGAAAGCAAAGAAACAAGGCTGAATCGGGGATTACGTTTTGGCAATTAACAGATACAAGTTCTTTATGAGCTCAGTGTTGAAGATGAAATTATGGTTCTCATAGTTTGAACATTATGCGCTGTTGTTCAAAAAAATTTAAAAAAAAAAACAACAGTGGGGTAAATGCAGGCTCACCCCTGTCAGGTTATTTTAAAAAATAAGAGATTTCTTATGATCTTAAACAGAAATGCACTGACTTCCATTACTAAAAATGCTGTTCACTCACTAGTGAAAAAAGCAATGCTGTTCGTCACCAAAATTTGGCGTTACCACCTTTATAAATGGGACGTTTAATGTTTCTATCTTGCTAATAAGTTGCGATGAAGACGAAATGATGCAACTTCACTAGTTGAAGGTTTTTTTTTTTTAAATATTGCACTGGAAAAGGAAAACCAAAGTCAGTTGTGATCGCATCTTCATAAAATACACTTACGCTACTCAAGACTATCGATCATTCTCAGAACATCGTTTTTTTGTACTA
>JPKZ01002974.1:135104-149824 GCA_000803305.1 Toxocara canis | reverse complement strand
TGATGATGGAGACGTGTTCCATATGAACGCTTCTTCATTATCAAGGAGAAGTGTCCCATGCGATATGCTTCATGTGAAGAAGAAAAGCTTTTTTCATCTACTGCGCTTGGGATTTGTTTTTTTTTTTTTGAATATTATCGACATGTCACGATCATTACTGAAATAATCAACATTTGCCCTATACATGAAGGATCCTTCCTGGAAGTGACATTAGTCGTTGTGCAAGGATCACCTGGTAACAAAGTGAACATTAAAGAAGCAAAGATATGATCTGTGCATACCTTAATGTAAGCGGCGAAAGCACTTTTGAGTAGCACAAGGCCATTTTTAGTACGTGCGAGCAAAGAGTACATTAGTTTCAGATCGCTGCAATGATTGCCACTCAGCATCGATTCCACACCTGAAAACATTGACTTTTCGTGAAAAAAAAGACCCTGGTCACAGATTAAGTTGGGAATGAACTAAATCCATGACTAATTGCATAAATGAGCAGTTCTCATTCTATCCGGATCGCTTTAATCAGGATTACTTTTCATCAAGAAAAAACTCGTCATTAACCCTTCTTTATGTTCCATTCATAAAAGCGAACTCCAATAAACTCGCTTCCAATCATACCACAACCAAAATAAAATTCTTTACGTAGACCATTTGTGCACGCACTGCGGTCATGTGATTATCTCGTTTAAACAATATAAAATTCCCCATCTGCACCTCTTTTCAATGCAAAGTCTTCTATAATCATCACTTTTGCAATGCTGAACAGTCCATCCTTTTTTTTAATATACAGCTCTCCTCACTTCTACAATACAAAACCGTCCATCTCTACCGCTGTTACAACACACAACCTTCCTTAAGTTGCACTTCTACAATACAGAACAGTACAGAACATCTACATTACTTTTACAACACAAAGTTGTACTATTATAGAAGGACGTCTAATAATGAACCCTTCTTTCACATAATGCAAGATCCCCCATCAGCACTGCTTTTATAATATAAAGTTCCCATTCCCACCTCATCACAATATATAGCTGCTCACTTTACCACCTTTAAATGTACAAAATGTACAAATCTTTTCCAAACATGCAAATATTGAGAAAACTGCAGTAGTATTCCTACTCAACCACAACGTTCCGAACTATAAGATTCTTTTTTTGCCTTCAGTCTTCGTGAAAAAAAATCCTAACTTCGCCTGGCACGCATACAGTATTATTATAAGTGAAAGCGAATACTTTCCTCCTAGCCTACACAGTATAGTGTGACCAGCTATACAGCGCCGCATATGGTGCTGAAAATTTGAACAAATGCAGGCCGAGATGAAACTACCAGTCACCTAAACGAACTTTCTCCTTTAACAATTAAACGCAAAAAAAAGGGAAGGTACTATGAAAAAAAACAAGCGAGTCATTTCCTACAAGGTTTGCAAAGTAATTAGGTAAAAATAGATGCGCACTGCGGTCATGTGATTATCAACGATATTACATTTTGGCGTTACATAGAAGTTACATATCATGTTTTCGTTGATATTACATATCAACATCCATTACATATCAATGAAAGCAAAGAAACAAGGCTGAATCGGGGATTACATTTTGGCAATTAACAGATACAAGTTCTTTATGAGCTCAGTGTTGAAGATGAAATTATGGTTCTCATAGTTTGAACATTATGCGCTGTTGTTCAAAAAAATTTAAAAAAAAAAACAACAGTGGGGTAAATGCAGGCTCACCCCTGTCAGGTTATTTTAAAAAATAAGAGATTTCTTATGATCTTACACAGAAATGCACTGACTTCCATTACTAAAAATGCTGTTCACTCACTAGTGAAAAAAGCAATGCTGTTCGTCACCAAAATTTGGCGTTACCACCTTTATAAATGGGACGTTTAATGTTTCTATCATGCTAATAAGTTGCGATGAAGACGAGATGATGCAACTTCACTAGTTGAAGGTTTTTTTTCTTAAATATTGCACTGGAAAAGGAAAACCAAAGTCAGTTGTGATCGCATCTTCATAAAATACACTTACGCTACTCAAGACTATCGATCATTCTCAGAACATCGTTTTTTTGTACTACCTAAACAATCCTGCATCGAGCCGCTGAAAATTTTAGAAGGAAAAGTGAAAAAAAAAAAGAACGGAAACGACATTTGATCATTGCTAGTGCAGTTGCTAGAGAGCATTTACTGCGTTACATATCATGTTTTCGTTGATATTACATATCAACATCCATTACATATCAATGAAAGCAAAGAAACAAGGCTGAATCGGGGATTACATTTTGGCAATTAACAGATACAAGTTCTTTATGAGCTCAGTGTTGAAGATGAAATTATGGTTCTCATAGTTTGAACATTATGCGCTGTTGTTCAAAAAAATTTAAAAAAAAAAACAACAGTGGGGTAAATGCAGGCTCACCCCTGTCAGGTTATTTTAAAAAATAAGAGATTTCTTATGATCTTACACAGAAATGCACTGACTTCCATTACTAAAAATGCTGTTCACTCACTAGTGAAAAAAGCAATGCTGTTCGTCACCAAAATTTGGCGTTACCACCTTTATAAATGGGACGTTTAATGTTTCTATCATGCTAATAAGTTGCGATGAAGACGAGATGATGCAACTTCATAGTTGAAGGTTTTTTTTTTTTAAATATTGCACTGGAAAAGGAAAACCAAAGTCAGTTGTGATCGCATCTTCATAAAATACACTTACGCTACTCAAGACTATCGATCATTCTCAGAACATCGTTTTTTTGTACTAGCTAAACAATCCTGCATCTAGCCGCTGAAAATTTTAGAAGAAAGGAAAAGTGAAAAAAAAGAACGGAAACGACATTTGATCATTGCTAGTGCAGTTGCTAGAGAGCATTTACTGCCGCATTTTGCAGCAATTGCAACGACCACAATGATGAACATTTACTTACGACAAATTTCATTGTGTCAGGTATACGAACCATCCATCCAGGTCTCGTCCCGATACCACTGGGCTACTGAAGTTAGCATTTGATGGCGGTTCGACTAAATATTTACGACTGTAATCACAAGCCTCCATAAGTATAAGACCGGGTTCTTCAGTGCTACGAAACATCGAACAAACGCTAAAATCCATAGTTCTTTATTTCTTTCTCTCTACCCCCATCCTCCAATCCCCTACGGACAAATGAAGCTATCCTAACACTAGGTCACTGGCGAAATAAGTTGAAGAGTAATTACTAAGGATCACCTTTGTCGATAAACGCTTCCATGTGATCGACAATAAGTGATTTTTCGGCAACAGCCATCAGCTCCTTACGAGTACTCGCGTCGAGATAATAATCCACCCGATTCGACTCCTCGTCTAAACGTCGCTTCACATGCAGCAGGTACGCAGGAACCTTAACGAGAGCAATTCTAGGAAAAGAGTTTGCAGCAACTGTTAATGGTAATACAATGAACCAGGAGGAACTACTGTCAATGATAAAAACGAATCAAAGCAACGAAAATAGCGCTCCAGAACAGGAAATAATGAGGTCACCTCAAGATCGCGAGACAGATTTCGACCTTCGGTTTCATAAAGAGCCGTAGTCGTTTCCAGAAACCGCCGCTCGAACACCTGCAAACTGAGGGCACTCTTAGTTGAATTCTAAGTCATAAGCTTGAGAAATAAAGCAGCCAAGGGATATTACACACTACTCACTCTTACAAACACACCCCATCGATCAAGGATCTATATAAAATTCAACCCTCGCCATGACCGAATCACCAAAAACCTGCAGCCGTGAACAGATCAGCACAACATCGGCCGGTTGCAAGAGTAAAACAGGGTTGTACCCAAACCTGCGAAACGACAACAGAGGGCGATGAGCGTTTTACGTAGCCCAAATGAGGAAGGGATACCTCTAATCTGGATTTCAAGGATAAGACCAGAAAAAAAATGGTTAAAAACGCACCGCCTGATAAATGCCCAAACTGGACATCATGCGCAGCAGCGATTTTACCAATTGCCGATCGATCTGCAAAATATCGATTAACGAAAACTGTTGATCTATTCAGAAAAAATAATGCGTATGTTAGCAAACGGTGGCATCTCGAATCTTCCTTATGTTCATTTTATTCTAAACTTGCGCTTTTTTAATGCTACCAGTTAATTTTTCAAAGGGAAGATCTCATCCTTCGTACAGATCGGTCTATAGTGCTTCCCACCCTTTGCCTCCCCTCAATGAAATCAGTATGCCCACTCGAGAAATTTCAGCAGGCCCACCTGAGCACCTTCTCTTTCCGTCTCGATGAGTTTTATAATGCCGCTCGTTGTGCGCATCCTAACACGATCGTTGTTCATTATGACATCTCGAAATATCTCTAGTCCAACGTCCCTAAAACAAACACTCAATTAGCTTACAACATTCGATATCCTTCATGCTTCTGAAAACAACTTTTTTTTTTTCAAATTATGGAAACTAGCTAGGCTTTTACCAACAATCACCCACCCCACATACTCTACCACTGATATTTTTTTAGTCATTACTGTTTCCTCTATTACCGTGATCGCAGACAGGAGTCATTGGACGACGGCATGTTAATCACCGCAAACGCTGAAAAAACTTGCCAGATGTGACTGTGGGACGATACTAGCATTCACAGTAAACAGATTATGCCTTTAAATGCCTTTTCAGCATCTTCTTCACTTTAGCAATAAGAAACATCGTTCAATTTGTGAAAGAATTATTATATTATTGCCAAAGCAGTGAAGATTATCGTCTTTATGCTTAACTAGAAGATTCCCCACATGTTGACTGTTACTGATATAACGCTTCGAATGCAAACGGTGTAGTCCCCAGGGTTTTCGACGAAGTAACAAGAATAAATCTAAAGAACACACCACAGCGATGCGACTGTAGAGTTTTGCAAAACGAACGTCCTGTCTAAGAAGAGGAATACGCTGCGAATCATTATCTGCAAGTCATGATAACAATAAATTACAATGATACATCACCGAATCATTACCTGATGTTGGCAAAGTTCGAGGAGCAGCTACACATGCCCACCACAATCGATGTCTGGCGTAGAATTTTATAATGCATGTTCCCAGCGAGAAAATGGAATGTCCAGGTAAAACGATTAATGAAATTACGGCAACTCACACTGATTCGTTCGATTTCATTTTCGTTACTGAGGCATACTTACGCGTTTTCGTTGAAAAAATGATTAGAGAATGCGTGGCGAAATGTATCAAACTGTAAATGGCACATAAACATCTTTTTGCATTCCGATAAACCGCTGAACGCATAAACTTGTAAAAACGAAGTGCGAACCGCAACCATAAAAGAACTTTTGCTCAATAATCAGCTGCTGAAGCGTACAAAAGTGCAGAACTTTCAAATCCTCACAACTAATGCAGCATAAGGGGGAAGGAAGTCTGCTCGGAGATCAATCGAGAATGCAGACTTTAGAAGCCAATCTCAATATCATAGCTATACGGGTCGGATAGCGTCAACATACTTTTCTCGTTTGCAGCACGAAAATTACCTCAATCATGATACCAAAAAAAAACGGTCACTGATCTCTTAACATGATCCGTCGTAACTTTTTCTCACATAAGTTTGATAATACGATTAAGATATAACGAAAGGACTAACCATCTGTTGTTCCACACCTGAAAACATTGACTTTTCGTGAAAAAAAAGACCCTGGTCACAGATTAAGTTGGGAATGAACTAAATCCATGACTAATTGCATAAATGAGCAGTTCTCATTCTATCCGGATCGCTTTAATCAGGATTACTTTTCATCAAGAAAAAACTCGTCATTAACCCTTCTTTATGTTCCATTCATAAAAGCGAACTCCAATAAACTCGCTTCCAATCATACCACAACCAAAATAAAATTCTTTACGTAGACCATTTGTGCACGCACTGCGGTCATGTGATTATCTCGTTTAAACAATATAAAATTCCCCATCTGCACCTCTTTTCAATGCAAAGTCTTCTATAATCATCACTTTTGCAATGCTGAACAGTCCATCCTTTTTTTTAATATACAGCTCTCCTCACTTCTACAATACAAAACCGTCCATCTCTACCGCTGTTACAACACACAACCTTCCTTAAGTTGCACTTCTACAATACAGAACAGTACAGAACATCTACATTACTTTTACAACACAAAGTTGTACTATTATAGAAGGACGTCTAATAATGAACCCTTCTTTCACATAATGCAAGATCCCCCATCAGCACTGCTTTTATAATATAAAGTTCCCATTCCCACCTCATCACAATATATAGCTGCTCACTTTACCACCTTTAAATGTACAAAATGTACAAATCTTTTCCAAACATGCAAATATTGAGAAAACTGCAGTAGTATTCCTACTCAACCACAACGTTCCGAACTATAAGATTCTTTTTTTGCCTTCAACCTTCGTGAAAAAAAATCCTAACTTCGCCTGGCACGCATACAGTATTATTATAAGTGAAAGCGAATACTTTCCTCCTAGCCTACACAGTATAGTGTGACCAGCTATACAGCGCCGCATATGGTGCTGAAAATTTGAACAAATGCAGGCCGAGATGAAACTACCAGTCACCTAAACGAACTTTCTCCTTTAACAATTAAACGCAAAAAAAAGGGAAGGTACTATGAAAAAAAACAAGCGAGTCATTTCCTACAAGGTTTGCAAAGTAATTAGGTAAAAATAGATGCGCACTGCGGTCATGTGATTATCAACGATATTACATTTTGGCGTTACATAGAAGTTACATATCATGCTTTCGTTGATATTACATATCAACATCCATTACATATCAATGAAAGCAAAGAAACAAGGCTGAATCGGGGATTACGTTTTGGCAATTAACAGATACAAGTTCTTTATGAGCTCAGTGTTGAAGGAAATTATGGTTCTCATAGTTTGAACATTATGCGCTGTTGTTCAAAAAAATTTAAAAAAAAAAACAACAGTGGGGTAAATGCAGGCTCACCCCTGTCAGGTTATTTTAAAAAATAAGAGATTTCTTATGATCTTACACAGAAATGCACTGACTTCCATTACTAAAAATGCTGTTCACTCACTAGTGAAAAAAGCAATGCTGTTCGTCACCAAAATTTGGCGTTACCACCTTTATAAATGGGACGTTTAATGTTTCTATCATGCTAATAAGTTGCGATGAAGACGAGATGATGCAACTTCACTAGTTGAAGGTTTTTTTTCTTAAATATTGCACTGGAAAAGGAAAACCAAAGTCAGTTGTGATCGCATCTTCATAAAATACACTTACGCTACTCAAGACTATCGATCATTCTCAGAACATCGTTTTTTTGTACTAGCTAAACAATCCTGCATCTAGCCGCTGAAAATTTTAGAAGAAAGGAAAAGTGAAAAAAAAGAACGGAAACGACATTTGATCATTGCTAGTGCAGTTGCTAGAGAGCATTTACTGCCGCATTTTGCAGCAATTGCAACGACCACAATGATGAACATTTACTTACGACAAATTTCATTGTGTCATGTATACGAACCATCCATCCAGGTCTCGTCCCGATACCACTGGGCTACTGAAGTTAGCATTTGATGGCGGTTCGACTAAATATTTACGACTGTAATCACAAGCCTCCATAAGTATAAGACCGGGTTCTTCAGTGCTACGAAACATCGAACAAACGCTAAAATCCATAGTTCTTTATTTCTTTCTCTCTACCCCCATCCTCCAATCCCCTACGGACAAATGAAGCTATCCTAAAACTAGGTCACTGGCGAAATAAGTTGAAGAGTAATTACTAAGGATCACCTTTGTCGATAAACGCTTCCATGTGATCGACAATAAGTGATTTTTCGGCAACAGCCATCAGCTCCTTACGAGTACTCGCGTCGAGATAATAATCCACCCGATTCGACTCCTCGTCTAAACGTCGCTTCACATGCAGCAGGTACGCAGGAACCTTAACGAGAGCAATTCTAGGAAAAGAGTTTGCAGCAACTGTTAATGGTAATACAATGAACCAGGAGGAACTACTGTCAATGATAAAAACGAATCAAAGCAACGAAAATAGCGCTCCAGAACAGGAAATAATGAGGTCACCTCAAGATCGCGAGACAGGTTTCGACCTTCGGTTTCATAAAGAGCCGTAGTCGTTTCCAGAAACCGCCGCTCGAACACCTGCAAACTGAGGGCACTCTTAGTTGAATTCTAAGTCATAAGCTTGAGAAATAAAGCAGCCAAGGGATATTACACACTACTCACTCTTACAAACACACCCCATCGATCAAGGATCTATATAAAATTCAACCCTCGCCATGACCGAATCACCAAAAACCTGCAGCCGTGAACAGATCAGCACAACATCGGCCGGTTGCAAGAGTAAAACAGGGTTGTACCCAAACCCGCGAAACGACAACAGAGGGCGATCAGCGTTTTACGTAGCCCAAATGAGGAAGGGATACCTCTAATCTGGATTTCAAGGATAAGACCAGAAAAAAAATGGTTAAAAACGCACCGCCTGATAAATGCCCAAACTGGACATCATGCGCAGCAGCGATTTTACCAATTGCCGATCGATCTGCAAAATATCGATTAACGAAAACTGTTGATCTATTCAGAAAAAATAATGCGTATGTTAGCAAACGGTGGCATCTCGAATCTTCCTTATGTTCATTTTATTCTAAACTTGCGCTTTTTTAATGCTACCAGTTAATTTTTCAAAGGGAAGATCTCATCCTTCGTACAGATCGGTCTATAGTGCTTCCCACCCTTAGCCTCCCCTCAATGAAATCAGTATGTCCACTCGAGAAATTTCAGCAGGCCCACCTGAGCACCTTCTCTTTCCGTCTCGATGAGTTTTATAATGCCGCTCGTTGTGCGCATCCTAACACGATCGTTGTTCATTATGACATCTCGAAATATCTCTAGTCCAACGTCCCTAAAACAAACACTCAATTAGCTTACAACATTCGATATCCTTCATGCTTCTGAAAACAACATTTTTTTTTTTCAAATTATGGAAACTAGCTAGGCTTTTACCAACAATCACCCACCCCACATACTCTACCACTGATATTTTTTTAGTCATTACTGTTTCCTCTATTACCGTGATCGCAGACAGGAGTCATTGGACGACGGCATGTTAATCACCGCAAACGCTGAAAAAACTTGCCAGATGTGACTGTGGGACGATACTAGCATTCACAGTAAACAGATTATGCCTTTAAATGCCTTTTCAGCATCTTCTTCACTTTAGCAATAAGAAACATCGTTCAATTTGTGAAAGAATTATTATATTATTGCCAAAGCAGTGAAGATTATCGTCTTTATGCTTAACTAGAAGATTCCCCACATGTTGACTGTTACTGATATAACGCTTCGAATGCAAACGGTGTAGTCCCCAGGGTTTTCGACGAAGTAACAAGAATAAATCTAAAGAACACACCACAGCGATGCGACTGTAGAGTTTTGCAAAACGAACGTCCTGTCTAAGAAGAGGAATACGCTGCGAATCATTATCTGCAAGTCATGATAACAATAAATTACAATGATACATCACCGAATCATTACCTGATGTTGGCAAAGTTCGAGGAGCAGCTACACATGCCCACCACAATCGATGTCTGGCGTAGAATTTTATAATGCATGTTCCCAGCGAGAAAATGGAATGTCCAGGTAAAACGATTAATGAAATTACGGCAACTCACACTGATTCGTTCGATTTCATTTTCGTTACTGAGGCATACTTACGCGTTTTCGTTGAAAAAATGATTAGAGAATGAGTGGCGAAATGTATCAAACTGTAAATGGCACTTAAACATCTTTTTGCATTCCGATAAACCGCTGAACGCATAAACTTGTAAAAACGAAGTGCGAACCGCAACCATACAAGAACTTTTGCTCAATAATCAGCTGCTGAAGCGTACAAAAGTGCAGAACTTTCAAATCCTCACAACTAATGCAGCATAAGGGGGAAGGAAGTCTGCTCGGAGATCAATCGAGAATGCAGACTTTAGAAGCCAATCTCAATATCATAGCTATACGGGTCGGATAGCGTCAACATACTTTTCTCGTTTGCAGCACGAAAATCACCTCAATCATGATACCAAAAAAAAACGGTCACTGATCTCTTAACATGATCCGTCGTAACGTTTTCTCACATGAGTTTAATAATACGATTAAGATATAACGAAAGGACTAACCATCTGTTGGCAGTGTTCCAACCAGAGAGCGTCAAGCCGTTGGAGGAAGAGCACGGTCGTCTGCGAGTCACCTAACAATGACTCCAGCTCAGAGCCTACGTGACGCACAAGGCACTGTTTCAGATGTGTGTAGATTTTCATTGAAAGCTTGTGCTCACATAGATTCTCCACCGTCTGAATCAAATATTTCGTCAATGCGCAACGGTACACAAGCGCTATGCACTACTCATCACATCTCAAAACAAATGGGCATGAAAGCAAAGGGGCTGGCACGACCTCACTTTGGTGACCTCACTCAGCACATTAGCAAGTTTCATGAACAATTTGCAAAATAATGAAAATTCTTATTCTATTCAAACCGACCGCTTGAACAAATCCTCCGCTAATGAAGATTTCCGATCTGTGGAATGGGAAAAAAGCGTGCAAATTTTTGTTCAAATCTGCGAAGAAAAACTGGTAGAGGATAAAGATTACACCTAGCAAATTTCGGATCTCAACTCGCAGTGGGTGACGAATTGAAACTACCGGACACACAAACAATCTGACAGATACATGTAGATGTATACGACTTTTGAGCTTTGCAAATGCAAATCTGTCAATACGTATATAGAAATCACTTCGCAAAACTTAAATAACCACAATATTCGGAGTTAGGACCAATCACCATTCACAGCGATGACACCGGCTGGCGGCAAAAACTGGAGGCTGTCAGTGCAAATAAAAGTTTTAGCGGCCAGGTAAAATCAAACCGTTGTTCGATTTTCCTAAAAAAACAAGAAAAACGGCCGTTTTCATCACAGTCAAAATACATGTTAATCCCATGACCTCGTTCTCCATAATACGCCAATCGTAACAAGCAAATGAACACTTGGTGCACAATCGTAAGACAAAAGGCAAACTCGATAAAGCTGTTCGAGACTCGTGTTCACTTTGCATTTCCTCTGGATTGCAACAATGGCTTCCTCGAGCATCTGCCAACTCTTATCGAACAAGTCTCCTTCCGACTGAGCCGAACGTTCTGCAAGCTCATCAGCTCACTTCGTAAAACATTAGCTATATCAAACGGAAGAGATAAAACATTAGCTATATTAAACGGAATGTAAAAGTTGGAAGATAACTTAGGCAGATTCTAGCTCGAATTGGAGTAAGAAAAGAACACCAGAATTCCAGCTTTCAGAAAAAACCCAGCTTTCACATCCCGCGACTACCCTGCCAATACGCAATCAATATGACAATATTGCGTTTCACGTAATAAAGCATCTCTGCTCAAAGGTGTTGGCTAGCGAAATTGCAGTTATGCAGCATCAAATGAGTGTTCATTCCCTTCTATAATGCAAGCCAAGCTTTATAAAAATCATCCGTTCATGTGCGTATAATAACGCAAAGATTCTCTACTGCAATAGCAGCAATGGGAATTGTGCATCTACGCCCAATACAGCGACTCCGATAGTTTTATTGCGTAACTTTGAGACTGAATAACGTTTTTAAAAACTAAATTTATTAAAAGAGCGAGACGTACGTTGGAAATTGCGGATCACCAGCTTTTTGGCGCCTACAACCGCTGAGCTAGGTCTGGCTACAGTTTGTCCATTGCGATATGGTGTCACTGGGTGAGCGACATTGTTCTGCGAGGTGTCCGCCCATGACGGTCCTACAGCGAACGGACTCATGGCTGGGCACGTGGTTCCAAACGTTGTGTTGCGGGTCGAAAAATTAGGGAAGATCTGTTCATCGTGCGTGCTTTTCGAACTAAGATGCTGCTCGCCATTTCCTTGCTCCATTGCAGCCTCGCCAGTATTCATTCCAGATGCGTGTTGTTTCGCTTTTGCACCTGATCCTACCAACAATCCACACCTCGCACGCTTCGGCTCAGAACACTAAAAATTTTTTTAAATTGTTTGCTTGCCTATCCTTAATCCCCACTGAAAACGCCCTGCATTTATCCAGCGAGAATCAACAAGACTATCAATGCCATACCTGTCATAGTTCACCCAAATGGAACGTTCATATCAAAAGCAGAACAACAAAATTACACGACGCGTGCTTGCGTGGTCCCGAACTTTGGTCTTCTAACGTCAAGCAAGTAACCATTCACGCGCTGCATTGTCTTACCGTGAAGTTCGCTTTCCGATCGATTAAGTTCACAAATATAATCCGAAAGCAGCAGTCGGCTTTAGCAAAAAGCACAAATTAAAAAAATCGATGAGCAGACATGAAAGACGGTTTTACATGAACTATTCCAATATATTACGGCTGTCACTGTTTATAAGAAGAGTGCGGAAAGCGGAGGTAACGAGCCCAACCAGGCGCTTCCAATGATCAAAGTCGCCTAACACGGTTCAAATCCCGAATGCCTATCAGAAATCAACGACCTCTTTCAAAAAAGTCATCAGTTACCATAGTTGTTTCGTCTTCAATCGATCACACATTCTCCTTATACATACGTATACCCAGAATTCAATACCACCCCCATCATATGCTCCTAACTATTGGCATTCCAACGGCTAGCGACTCGAGACGTATCGGGGTTCATCGCCAAGTTTATACCCGTACATTTCCGAAATGGAAATGTCAATTATTGGGTAAGATCAATCAAATCAGGAAATTCTTCTCCCTTTTAGACCGCGAGGAGATGTTATAACCCCCAAAAGCACCTCTGAATAATATTCCGCATTCAGAAAGAAGAACTTAGGAACGGAACAGAAAGCACCAAAGCAAAAATTTGCTAACCCGGTTGTCTTGAGCGTCTTTTTCGTCGATGACCAGCGGAGAAGCCGTTTCCCTCAGCGCACGTTTACCTAAATTGTAAGAACATTAAAACTGCGATAATGACACAGTACATGGCTGCAAAGAGACAGAGATTTGTTGGAAGAAACAATTTTTCTTCCAAGAAAAATTTAAACAAGAAAAATCAGCTACTACCTTCTCAACTATCTTACGCCAGAATCGAGAATACGCAAAACGAATAACGATCACAGCGAATGTGGGTGGTCGTATTATTTTTCATTTTCTCGTTTTCTCCTGTCAAATCTGCATAAGCAGCCTTTGTTCGCGAAAAGCTGCGCTTACATGTTCCGCAATTTGTGTAATCAAAATGCACAAATAAGCTAGCGCATTCCTCATAACCACTGTGTTCTACATATCGTCCGTAATGGCATAGTATAAGGAGACGCCGAACAGATACAAATGGTTATTACGTAATTGATTTTGATCAGCAACAATACTAGTGCACATTTGTTATGTCACCGTCTGCCTTATACAACGAGCTTAACAAATAAACAACATCGTTTACATGTTTTAATCATTCAATGCAATTTTACAGTCCTAATGATATTCTTTCTACGTGTTTTGAGACCAATCGCACTTAAAAATCTCTTCACATATGCAAATTTTAGTCATCTTCAAATGCTCGCAGTTCTCCGAAAATTGACATAACCGCACGGTTTGTGTGACAATTGCATGATTAACCATTTCTCTCTTTCACTCCTCTCTCCTCAGGCCACCTAACTGGGGAAGTGATTCATGCAAATTTTTTTAAATCTGCGCCAGAGAGATAGGGGCAGAAATTCAAAAAGTCAAAAAAAAGAGAACTCGAGAGTTTTTAAAGCGGATTTAAGTCAAAGATGAGACGAAGGCACAGACAATCTTCAATTTCTCTACAACAGTCAATTCTTACATAGAAAGATCGATAAGCGAACGCGCGGAGAAATCAAAAGCATCAAAAAATGTGCAAGAAAATTAGGGCTTCGGAAAAATACATAAAAATTCGTCAAGAACTAACCGAGTAGTACCGCCCTGATTCGAAATACGTGCACTGTACAATGAATGTAAAACGTATCAGACAAATTTAACATATGCGACTTGGGCAAATCACCTGAGTTTTTGGCAAATTAATTGAGTTTCTAGTAAATTACCTGAGTTATGAGGACCGCGCCGTGGCGTTTCGGGAAGAAGAGCTGCTGGTACTGACTGCGAGGACATATAAAAAGAAAAGCGAAACGAAAAAGAGCGAGCTTTATCCCTTTAGAACAAAGCAGCTCGCCGCAATCTGCAAGCAAACAACACTCGGCAAATGTTGCATCAAACTTTTCAAATAAATCAACAAAATTCCATTACACATTCATCTGGGAATGCGTCACAGAATCGCGTAAAGTTTTCTTCCTTTCCCATTTCTCCATTCCACACCTACCTTACATCCTATCGTGGAAGTGTGCCCACAATTCCAAAGCATAAATCCTAACGCGGACAGACAAGAGTGGATAAGATCATGAAATTCCATCAGTTCATTCAGTGCTGCAATCCATTTAAGGACTCATGCAGTCTCCCGGAGTTTTTGATCTATTATTTGCTCTCCTCTGGATCCCGCTTGCGAGAAAGGTTGCGCAGCGACTAAAACTAAAACAGCTTCCTCCTTGACCAAGCATATATCACGGCTTTCCTTCCGTGCATCATCACGTTATTTCTAAGTAGGAAAGGCTACTTACTGGCAGACACGAGTCCATTAAAATCTTCAGAGACTTCATTTAGTAATATCCGCGCGAAAAAAAATTTGAAAATGCTG
>JPKZ01002974.1:99521-131026 GCA_000803305.1 Toxocara canis | reverse complement strand
TTCTGTGCCCTTTTCAAACCATTCACCGATCTGAGGTGCGGATATACATTTTTAAAGGGGAATAAAAATTTGCTTGCATTTTCACCGACAACGTTTCCATTCTTCAGCAGCTGGGCCGCGGAAGAACGACTCTTTAATAGCGGATTTGTACAGCGGTTGACTTGGATGAGATTTTAATGTCATTTAACGAATAGTTTGACTGCCAACACGCAATCCCACTTGTTAAAATCAAAAGTGGAATGAGAATTCGCTTTTTTTTATGCTTTAGCATGGGAGCATTTTACTCAGATTGGTTGTATTTGTAAATCGGACGCTTGCAACAGCTCATATTCATGCCTGTATCTCGCCGCTTACTTATCAGGTTAGCAGGTGGCGGTAGAGGCGAGGGGTGGAGAGTGGGGAGGGGGAAACAACCGGAAGGTGGCTGTTACATGTGTCAAGACTGGCTATTTTCGGTCTTCGATTCATTGGTTTGTAAGCACAGTTGGTTGCGCGCATCATACATGCTGAGCTCTGATGTTTGAAGAGTTCTACGATAAACGTAAACGAAGTTGCACAATTGCGAAATGATGCTGTCGTTCACGAACACAGTGTTTATTCTTTCGAATAAACAGATGTTTAGTCGGAAGAAACGCCACTCATTTTTGTAGGTTTGGGTAGTGCAGGAGATGGATACAAGCCAGTCGTGCTCCATGAAATGTAGCAATTGGCATTGTGCTTCAAAACTAATCAGTCGTTAAGGCTGTAACGTTAATTCTGTTCATGCACAGGCGTTAACTTGTGTACATGTGCACGTACTCGGCCATTTACTCGTAGTGAAACGGTCTTCGCAAAGTCCTGCGTTCATCTTTGCTGTGGAAAGGTGATACCAGAATACTTGATTAGCCTTGTGGGACTTTCTAGAGGACCCCTTCCAGGCATGACTCGTTACATATGTACGGGTAACTCAGAGTGCGCGCTGCACATCGGAAGCACGTTTTTTCTGAAGGGACGGTTGGATCGTTACTCACAGACATACATTCAGTGTTAGAGGTTTCAAGCCAGTGAGCGTTATACCGTACAGATAAAAAAGCCCAGATTGTCGCGTGCAGGTTTATAGTTTACGGTCATTTTACAAATATTCAGTACAGATTATTGCGTCGAGGAGTATAGTTGAGAATGAGGGATTGCATTAGCGCATGAAAACTTAAAATACATGATGAGGGTTCCATTGTTGCGTACAGGTTTATAGTGCAGGATGAGTTGCCAAAAATCGAGTTGGAGGGTGCTGGGCGTCTCGTTTTGCCGCCGACATTCTACGGCGATACACGTGAGCCAAAGAAGCGAACGTTACTCCTGGAGGGGTATAACTGTGGTGTAGCGAAACGTGGTCGACATTGGTTGAACGAGCATGGCAATTCTGATGAAGTATTCTCACAGTTGACCACTTCGCTTCGCGACGTCTTCTCGAAGGCCGATTCAACCAAAAGGTTTCATTTTTGTTTTTTTTTTGCATCCACTCAGCAATATCGCGACGAAGTGCACGGTGCACTTAGCACTTGCGCCCGTTGCGAAAACATTCCCACAACAACGTCGCAAAAGTCCAAGAATTCCTCCGACGTTGTTCCCAGTGTCAGTCGGTGTTTTGAGATCGGTTGCCTCTGGGATTTCGGTGTTTTGAGATCGGCTGCCACTGGGATCGAAGTCCACTGTCGGCTGGAGCTGCATATAAGCAGCCCCAGCTGACTAGTGAACATCGCGAAAGGATGACCGTAGCCCCAAAGTCTCATCGAAATCAGCCTCGTTTTATCCCAACTTGGTCTAAACCGGCCTCGTCTTATTCCTCAACTTCATTAATCGCTTTTTTTGCATGGTGCGTCGGCCGGGAATCGATCCCAGGCCGCCGGCGTGGCAAGCGAGCATCGTACCACTGAACGACCGATGCTGAAGGGTGCATTCTTTTTTTATAGCAAGTTTGTTACTGTGCTGATCACATTGAGTACGGAAATGTACTGCATATGGCTGCTTTCCATTGCCCTGTTCTACTGTAAAAATGCAGTATTCCCTCAGATCTAAATGGAATCCAAACTGAATCCTTTCTATGAGGACGGTTGAATTTTTATTGCACTATCAGGTCCTATCCATGATTCGTTATCAAATTATTGACATGATGGCATTGTGTCGTATGTGTTGTTCAGCGCTACCATTATTATTTAGAAGCTGTGCTTAAACGATAAAGCGCCGCCTTTTCACATCTAAAGCGCTGTGCAGTAGAAACCTGATTTATTTAGAATGTTGTCTGTGTTGTTAGAGCGCTGCGTAGAATATCGTCGTCGCTTTCCCAACTGTACTGAGCTAATGTGACCTGAGCTTGGCCTCAGCATTAGATGGTGGGATCTTGTCTGCCAATTGCTAAGGTATTTTTTATTGATAGTGAGAGTGATGTATTTTATGTTTTGGGTAAAATAAGGCAAAGGAAAACGTCTACGAAGATATCTATGAAAAGTGACGTACAAACGGGAGAATATGAAGCGCAGTAACGAGATAAAACACGCTGACGAACACAGTAAGGAACAGATAACCACACATTGGAAAAAAAATGAAAGGAGAAATACACAATGGTCGCAATAAAATTAGCATGCACATGAAGTGGTTATGGTAGTATCGCTAAGAAAGAGTTAACGCCTAACAAAATAAACAAGCCAAGTGGGCGTCATAGCAGCATTACTATTGTTGCTTGGACGACCATAATGAGGCGATGGCTTTTGTTTTGAATGTATGCCCTAATTTCAACGGTGTTTTAGTGGTTAAAGTGGAAAGATTGGGACACATGAGCTGGATTGATGACGAGATGGGAGGGGGGGGGTTGGGATGAGAAGGTTTGATATATGAGATCGAGTTCTATTTCGTTGACTACTAGCGCATAAAAATTTGCCATCAGCTGCGAAAATTATAGTCTTGTATCAGTGCACTTGGAAAATAGATAGTGCAGTTGTCATCAAACTATTTAATTGATGTCTTCGTTTCGAGTTCTGAATAAGGCTTCATCGCATTAGCCGTCGTAACGTTCAGTGGTATGCGTAAATAATAGCAGTTAAATTATTTTAGGGCATGCTTTATTTAATGTGGTGAAAGTTCCTTCTCAAAATTCCTCTCGCTGTTGTCCCGTGGTCTTTAAGAGAGTCTCAGTTGTTTTCCAGCTGCAGATGCTCACCACCATCCTTGATGCGGGCGTGAAGTGCAATTGAAAAACCACACAAGTTTTTTGCAGTTGGGTGGTGTTGCGAGGCGATATTCAAATTGCGAAGCACATCGATTTTGCATCAAGATGAAATTTGCATTCAATTCATGGTGTATGTAAACAGATGGTTTCGGCCTCAATTTGTCTTGGGTTGAACGTTTGCCTTTGGTACGCTTGCTTCGTGGATAAACTTGTTGTATTGGAATCTTCGCTACGACACTTGACTCGACACATCGCGAAGATATAACAGTGGCGATCAGGAACAAGGAACTCAGCGATGGACCCAGCAGCTTTTCAAGTTATGCCGCAAACCTTACTTAAGGAGCAAGATGAGCGAGCCGCTCAACGCGAACAACAACTGCTCGACCTCATCGGCCAGCTCCAAGCACGGACCTCAGAAAACGTCGCAACGCAACAATCTGTTCCTTCGACATTAGTGTCCAAATTTCCGGAGCTTCCGTCCCTCGAGCTCTTCCAACCCGACGAGCAAGAACCATGGAGGTTCGAGGATTGGATTCAACGGTTCGAGTATCTTTTCGAAGGAGCTGCGCCATCTGCCGACGACAAGGCGCACGTCAAAACACTGATGAACAAGCTTGGGTCATCAGCGTTCAGCGAATACCACTGCAGCTGTTTGCCAAAGGACCTTATCGACTTCAGTTACACAGAAACGGTCGGTCGTCTGCATGACCTCTTCAGCAAAAATCGATCACTTTTCGCAGATCGCTATGCCTTCATACGGATTTCGAAGCAGGATGGGGAGGACACACGCCATTACGCAAATCGAGTCAAAGCCGCGCTCCGCAGTTTCAAATTCAACAAAATTACGGAAGAACAGTTTGCAAGTCTCATTGCTCTTGCTGGCATCAAGGACCCCATCGACGAGTTCTTGCATGCCCGCATGCTCCAGAAGCTAGACGCGGATGGTACAGACGTGAAGTTCGACGACGTCATCAACGGCTATGTCAATTTCATCGCAATGAAGGCACACTCACAGCTAATCACCGACAACAACGTCCAGCTGAATACAGTTCGCCATTCACAACAACGGCCGAAGAAACGACAATAGAAATCTTGTCCAGCTCCACCGTCCCCATGTTTCCAGCGTGGAGAGTTCCACTGGAACAAGGACTGCCCACACATCAGCCACAAGTGCAGGAAATGTGCTAGAACTGGTCATCTCGAATCCAATTGCCCGAAGCCAAGGCGGAACGACGTTCATCACGTTCAGATTGGCATGATCTACGAGTCGTCGCACCTCATCCACAAGACATTCAGTGTCAACGGGGTGCCTGTAGAATTCTGCCTCGACACAGGGGCCGAAGCAACTATTCTCAACGAAACCACCTATCGCGCCATCCTCAAGCCGCCTCTTCAAAAATGTGCAGAATTCGGACGAGCATGTGATGAGCGAGAAACTCCATTCCTTGGCAAAGGTTCAGCAAAGTCCTCTCTCGTGGCGACATCACCACGGGAGAGGACTTCTTCGTCGCCCGTCGCGGAACTATGAACCTTCTCGGAATTGATGCAGTGCTTCGATATGGCTTCCTGGATCCCAAGATTTGTACGAACTCAGTAAACTGCGGCACGTGCTACCGCAAAGAACCCGGTCAAAGCAGAACTTCACTCATGGCCCAAGACCACAACACCGTGGCAGCGCATCCACGTTGACTACGCAGGACCTTTCATGGGCCACAACTTCCTCCTCATCGTTGTCGATGCATACTCCAAGTTTCCAGAAATCTTCCGCATGGCATCGACGACGTCACTGGCAACTATCACAACTCTCCGAAGACTGTTCGCTCGCTACGGTCTCCCCGAAACTCTCATCAGTGACAACGGTACTTAGTTCTCCTCCCACGACTTCCAACAGTTCTGCATCTCCAACGGAATCTGTCGCATATTCTCCCCGCCCTACCACCCTCAATCAAATGGGCAGGCGGAAAGATTTGTCGACACGTTCAAACGCGCCATGCTGAAGCTTAAGCGAGAGGGAACCGTCCCAGTAATAATGGATACATTCCTGGGAACATACCGAACAATGCCGAATGCTTCCCTTCTTGAACACAGGACTCCAGTAGAACTCTTCCTGGGTCGATTACCACGCACGTCGCTGGACCTGCTGAAACCGCCACCGGTTCAGCCCCTCAAACGCGACTCTAAGATGGATCAACAGTTTAATCGCCGTCACGATGCTCGCCCCCGACAGTTCGAGATTGGCGATACGATTTACGCTTGGCATCGCCAAGGACAGAGTTGGAGATCTGGAACAATCAAGGAGCGAATCGGCGGCAAACTGTACCAAGTACAGATAGCAGACGGAACAATTGCAAGATTTCACGTCAATCAGCTGCGCAAGCGCTTTTCGTCCGAAGGACAGCAAAATCACACGGAGCACCAGTGGATCACGCTGCTAGACACCAGATTACTTAACCCCTCGACAGCAGCCCAGACGACACCTGCCAAAATATCGGTTCCACCACAACCTTCAAAACCTCCGGAAATGTCGAGCACGGCCCAGGAGCCACTCCGACGATCGACGCGCCGAAAGGCTCCTCCAGTCACGCTAGAAATGGACCCTCGTCGGAAGCGGTGTCAGGAGCGACTCCGCCAAGGAGGATCTAGCAGTCGCTGTTAAAGGGGGAGATATTGCGAAGACGATATTCAAATTGCGAAACAGATCGATTTTGCATCAAGATGAAATTTGCATGCAATTCATGGTGTATATAAACCGATGGTTCCGACCTCATTTTGTCTTGTGTTCAGTGTTCGTCTTTGGTCTGCTTGTTTCATGCGGATAAATTTGATGTCTTCGACTCTTCGCTGAGACACTTGACTCGACACACCGCGAAGATATAACAGGTGGGACAACTTTCGTTTGACCTTTTGTACCGGAGTGATTAAATAATCATTTCGCCTGATTCTACTTATCATTTTGGTGTTCCAGGATGGAAATGACTGAGCGTGTGGCGTCAGTGTTGAGGACATTCGAACCGGCGTTGGGTTTTACGAGCGCTTCCGAAAGCAAACGCTAATCGGTACCCTACTTGTCATATCTATTCGGAGTGGGGGCAGTAGCTCAGTGGTAGAGCTCCCGCTTCGTACCTGGGTTCCATTCCCGGCTGCTTCCCCGACGGATCGTGAGCAGGCTGACAACCAGGCGTTCGATACTGATCAAAACAATCATGCCTGGGCATGGTTGTCAGCTGCATCGATACGATTTTGCATCAAGATGAAATTTGCATGCAATTCATGGTGTATATAAACCGATGGTTCCGACCTCATTTTGTCTTGTGTTCAGTGTTCGTCTTTGGTCTGCTTGTTTCATGCGGATAAATTTGATGTCTTCGACTCTTCGCTGAGACACTTGACTCGACACACCGCGAAGATATAACAGGTGGGACAACTTTCGTTTGACCTTTTGTACCGGAGTGATTAAATAATCATTTCGCCTGATTCTACTTATCATTTTGGTGTTCCAGGATGGAAATGACTGAGCGTGTGGCGTCAGTGTTGAGGACATTCGAACCGGCGTTGGGTTTTACGAGCGCTTCCGAAAGCAAACGCTAATCGGTACCCTACTTGTCATATCTATTCGGAGTGGGGGCAGTAGCTCAGTGGTAGAGCTCCCGCTTCGTACCTGGGTTCCATTCCCGGCTGCTTCCCCGACGGATCGTGAGCAGGCTGACAACCAGGCGTTCGATACTGATCAAAACAATCATGCCTGGGCATGGTTGTCAGCTGCATCGATACGGGAATCGGTGAAATTACAGCTGCCTTTGCATCTCTTTGCATCTATTCGCAGTACATGAACAGTTAATATAAGTGAGAGGTTATATTCGATATGAAGGTTTTTGCTGCGAATTGTTCCCTCGTTCTCGAACAGTTTAAGAGAGTTTTTGCCACCGCCGTCAGTAGTGTTTATTCACCAAATGGTTATGCGGTTCTTGTTAAAGTCTTCAGCAATCGAGTTGAACATGTCGCATGAACCCATCTGATCTCGTTCATAAATGCTGGATAAAGTGGCGGTGTAGGGATGCAATAGCTTCTGATTGGAGTATGCAAGAAAGTGTGCTTGTTGTGCTTTAGAATACTCTACTGCTAACCTTCTCTCCAAATGTGCGATGTGAGTAATCTTTAAACATTTTCTCTTTGAACTGTTCACAAACGAAATTTTGCTCAGACAATCGATTTATACGCGCTAACTTCAGCACTGAAGCATTCTGAAATGCAGCAACGATACTTTGTTGGTCGCATCAATGGGAAGAAGATAATATTATCATCCATTCTACTTCTTAGCAAGCATTCCGCAAATAGCTTACGGTGGATCTAAGTCGATGCTTCTCACGTTAGTGGCCTTGGTCGCCAGTCAGATAGGACGACCTGCCGGTGTTCATTTTCTTGATAATTTTTGCTCTACCTCTATGGCTTCGAGTGAGGGACATCAAATCGATTTGCGAACTCATACAGAATAGAAAGCCTGCGAAACGAAGACTGAAATATTCAGAATAAGACAATTTTGTTGCTGTTTGGAAAGAAAAGAAAGGCTCTCGCTATTGTCATCGTCTCATCTTTTGTGTCATATTTTCTTCCTTATGGTAATATCGTTCGGTCGGACGTTTCAGGTTAGTGCACTTTCACTGTACAGCACACATTTTCCCGAATCTGACCAGTCTATCTGTCCGTGTGGGTTTTTATCAGATTCCGGGTTCACAACATACCTCTGATGTCTCGATGTTACTGAGATGCAAAGCACGTCGAGCACAGCCTTTCCTTTGGCTGTTTTAGCTTGTTGTTAAATACCACCCGCTAGCGCAGCCGGGAATCGGATTCAGGTCTTCCCGCATACGAAGCGGGAGGTTGCGTATTGTATGTCGAAATGTCTTCTCTTATTCTGATGTGCCTATCAGACTTTGAAAAAGAATAAGGTTAAAAGCCGTTGACTTACGTAAATCTCGCCCCACTGGCAGAGTGCGAGGGATAAATTACTCATTGTAATGAGCACTTATGTTTTATGAGACATATGCTGGTTGATAAGCCTAGAAATGTTAGCAGACTTGAAGCGGCCGTTATTCTCTTTCAGTTTGCTTCCGCGTAAGGAGCAGGAAATGTGCAGGTGGGTGACTATACCTTGCACAACCAGCACAGCTTTATTGTTTTGCTGTTTCATTTCATTCATGCTGTAATATTCTCTAGCATTGTCCAAATATAATGGTCGAATCCAGTTCGTTTTCAAAACTTCTTATACCATGTGAAAGCAATAAGGCAATATATGAATATGAGATGCATAACCATGCTAATAAACGCCTATATAATCCGCAAAATTAGATTATTTCTGCCCATTACTGCGACAGCAACCAGAAAAGATCTCAAAGTACTGCAAGGAGTCGCAAACCACTCGATCAGGGTTATTCACAACCTTAAAAAATTCGGACAAATTGGTGAACACAAAGCCCACTACAGATGGGGAGATATTACAACACTGAGCAGCGTGGAACTTAGAGCAGTGGTCAGGAAGATGCAAAATGGTCAACTCAGTGAAAATTTGAATAATTTGCTGACAAAAACAACTCATAACCGAACGAGGCGTGAAATGTACACTTGTGAAATATTCCGAACAAATAACGGACTGAAAACCATAAGACACCGAGCGACTGCTTTCCTCAATGCACTGTTGCCATTGAGCTGAATAGTGATCTGTAATGATGTGTTGTGACGTAATATTTTTATTATGATTGTATCTGATTATACACCTTTGTATCATATTTGTTTCATCTTTGTATTGTCGCAAAGGTAGTTCTTGCCTGTCGACTAAGTAAAAGATTCGATTCGAACCGATTGCATTACTGCATATGGTTGAGCTGTAAATAGGTGGACAACTTTGTATCACATAGGTGTTACAAATGAAGCACTGCTCGTTGCACAATTTTTCGATTTAAATTTACGTTTAATTTTTCTATTTAATCACACAATTTATAAACGTGCCAGTTTATAAATCCGCGACGGAGGGATGTATCGAACAGTTTTTGCATATCTGAATGTATTTTACATTTGATATTCGAAAAAAATTTATGGTGTGAAAAATTCGTTGTGATATTGCCGTGATTTCAAAACGGTAACTGTCCAGTGTGAGACGGCTGGGTTTTCCTCCGTAACGTTTTTTGCTTGCTAAATATGTGTTGATGAAAAGATGCGTTTACGATCGATCGCTAAAATGAAACAGTGCATGCGAATTCGCACAAATATGATACAGAGAAGTGCAGAGAACTAGCAGCGAGGCAGATAATATTATGCGGAGGAGAATGATTCTTTCAGTGCTTTTTATCGTTTTCGTGATTACTGGACAAGAAATCGATAACCTAAAGCACCATTGCCGTCAAGAAGTTTGTACAGCAGAATTATCCAATTATCGGTGAAGGTTTTGAGCTCGACGAGTTGTCATGCAAAGCTTTGAGTGGTTATTGTTGTTGTTGAAGTTTTCATTGGTAGATTGCTGGAATTGGTCTCTCTTTAAAAGTGTGCGTCAGTTAATTCCAAATGATAAAGAGATCCAACAGTGTAATCCGCTGAAATTAATTTCATGTCAAGGAAATCCGAAAATTTGTATCTACCCAAAGAAGTCTTTTACGAAACCGTTCGGAAGGACAAATGTGAATGTAGTGCGGGCAACTAACTGTGTAATCGGTTTAAAGGCGGGTTCATTTTTTCGTCACGCCACAATATCACCCGCAGCTTCTCATATGAACATGTGATTTTTGAAGGACTACGTTCGCTAATTCAAACGACTTCTCCGTTCTCCAGTTTCGACGCCCATGTTCTTTTGAACATTCCGTTAGAACCACTTGTTTTTTTTCACCTTGAAAAATTGTGGAGGTGATAGCTAGTCGGTCCCCCCGCTTTTACCTTTATAAAAATTTACCAGATACCCCTCCTCCACCCCCCTGCGCGTTAGATGCGGTTGTGTAGAATAAGAGCGTTCAGCAGATTACGCCAACAGCGCTCACTCGCATTGTGCGCGTAAGTGACAGAGTCACGCACTTCATTCGTCTTCTGCTAAAAAATTTTAAAAAAATGGATTTTGCCAACGAAAATAGCAACGATATCCCCACCAGCGATTTGCAAAAACGATCCATTTTCTCACCCTCCTTGCTGTTCTTGTGTCGCGAAAAAGTGCCATAAAAATATAAGCCTTGTTTAAAATGATACATGGATGTCTCCCTTCTTTTTTAGAGGAAAACCTTGCGATTGATGACTTTTTATCAGAAAACGTTCAAATATGGAAATGAGCAGCAAAAAAGGTTTGATTTGGACGTGTAAGATGAAGCGCACCTGGAAATGAAAATTTTAGATGAATTTTCGAAATTTTGATTCAGATCTTCGGTTCTTTCACATGCATATCTAACTGCCGGCTGTTGGACACTCCTCAAAAAGTCCTGAATTTTTAGTTGACTTCGCCGGCTGAGGCAGGGTGGGAGTGGGGTGGGATAGGAGGGAAAGGCGGAGCGTGGCGGTGGGGGAAGCCTGTTTGCGTTCAACACCTGGAAGGTCACATATTCCACTGGCTTAATTTCCAGAACGTTACCATGTCCTGCATTCTTTATCCTCAGCTTTAGGCTTGTTCAGGAAGGCCTTTTGTGTTTCATTCAGTTGTATTTTCGGAACAGAAAGTGCGTAGAACTTACTAAATGTATGGTAGTAAATCACACATGAAATTTACCTTCATTCGTAAAGCTTTACCCTGGTCCGGGCTAATAAATGATGCTTTTATGAGTGATTTTTAAAAAACCTGTCACAGTCGTCCTTCGCTTACACGATGGCAGTGACAGCATATGGCATTAATTTGTTGAAATTCGCAACTACATTCTACATGTATTTTCTACGTAACCAAGTTCTACGTATATTTTTTCTTTTTGTTCTCAGAATTGCGGATTTCCTCACTACGCTTTTTTTGGGCCGTCCTTCCTCTCGCTACCCTGTTTTTGTAACTCGCGCATAGCTAATGGGACTTGAATTGATCGTTGCTTTTTTCCCCAGCTTAACACTTTTTCGGCTGCTCTAATGAGAGTTACGTAAAGCATGAAGGCGAACACAAAAGCAGTGACGAGCACTTTGCTGGCAGCTCGTAACTTATGACATCCTATAAAAGCGTATACTTGAACAGCTAATGCAAATTGTTATTAAAAACTTCTTGAAAGACCAAGTGGGACATCCTCAAGAGTGATGGCAAACGAATATGCGGCGAATGATTCACGGGTCGACTTCACTCATTTCTGTTCGCTTAAGAAATCTGTCGCTAAGAATCGCCTTTGGTACACCCACTTAGGAAGCTTTTACATACTGTTTGGCATCAATGACTAAAATTATCGAAGTCATCCGCTGGTGGATGTTTATGGCCTATGAGGATGGAGCATTGTGCGGTTGTATTCGGCCCACTGAGGAAATTCGCCCAGGTCGAATAGCCACCAGCTATATGTATGCGTCAGCAGGAGTGTCATCAAAACTGAGAAAGCGTTCAGCACGACACCTGCTTTCACCTATAATCTTTTTCAAGTCAACTTTTGCCATGAAAACGCAAAAGGCGCAGGTGCATACAGATAAATGCAAAACGAATATCGGTATATACCTGCTGTTCTATCACTTTCGTAAAGACTGTAAGGCCTATTGCTCTAAACATAAATTTAAATTCAAACTCAAGACTGAGCGAAGATAGTGTTAAAGATCATTCGAAAGGAGCTGGCCATTTCCTTCAATCAAAGTAAATGAACGAGATCGAAGGGACGGCGAGTTTATACAACAAGATAGACCGCAACAGAACATTGCTGCTTGCAACTATTTCTAAAAAAATTTCAAGAAACACGACGTTTGTGACACGGATTCACATGGAGTCAGCGCGTACTTGTGAACGTGCATTCACCCTTTTCGTTGTGTTTCTTTGCTCGCATACATGGAATGACTCTCATTTCATTTGCTAATTTAAGAATAAATTTGTCCTTAGAAATGTTTGCTAAATGGTTTACAGTAACTACTAAGGCAAACGAGCCAAAAATGGTAACTATCGAATGCAAATGTCTGACCATATCGATGACTCGCAGCATTTTCGAGCTGAAAACGATCGCATTGGGCGGCGTTCCAGCGGGTAACATGAATGAATAAGAGCACGAGAGTGTCGTCGGAAGGATGAATAACAGCGGATTTGTCCGACTCCTCTTTGCCTTAAAAGAGGTGGATGAAGAGTTTACCTATTTCGTGTCGGAAGCATCTGTAGTTGTAAAGTGTCGTTCATTGCCATATTTTGATCCCTTAACAGGTGCTTCAATTTGCGTCGAAGAATACGCATAGCGGAAAGGGAAATTACGCATTTTACATTTGGGAGGGGTCTTATGGTTACGGTAATAGAGCAATGTTTTATTTGAAATAGAGTGCTAAAGAGTAGAAAAAGTGCTAAACAGTTTTTGAAAGTAAATACAAGCAAAGAAAAGGTTCAACGACGCTAACCCCAGTAATGCGTACTACTCATTAAACCCGAATCTGCGTTATGCACTATTAGTTGACACATGTCAACAACAGTGTTAGAGTGCTGCGCAATGTGTCAGATGTCGACGTGTTGTACGCCAGCCTCAGATATAAAAGTACATACGATTGAGTTGACGAGCGGAATGAAGATGGATGCGGCGGCGACATTGCTGCTGAATTCGGTGATAAGAGTTATGAGGAGACAGCTTACTGAAATGAACATCCATCGGGGCAGCATTGTCAGCATTCCCAGCTGTGCACCCAATACGTCCGATAAACCGCTCTCTTCCACACCTGCAACAATTACGCATATGACCATAGTATGGTAGTTTCCTAGAGCGGTCCAGTGGTGGAAATACGTGCTAGATGGCCAGCATTGTATGCGTTGAGCCGACTCACTCAGTAAGCCTGATGACTTTACAAACCACTCGCAAATGACGGATGTTTAAATTTCCTTCGGAAATGCCGCTCGTAGAATTCAAATGAAGACTCGTTTTTTTCCTGTGAACCAGTTAATGAATTACGCAACCCACTCGCCCTTCGAAGGAAGGTTCCAGCAAATTTTTACTCCTTCATGGGGTATAACTATTCTCTAAATCTGTGAGCTTTTTAAAAATTAGGGATTGGCAGCGGACCTAGGGTGCAGATTAGAGCTGTCAACTTTCAGAAATGACTGCATGACTTCAATAGTTCCCGAGTTGGATTTGCCAAAAAGGATAAATGCACACACACACGCATAGACCTACACACGCGCATACACACATATACAAACATACACACACACGGACATACACGCTGGCGCGCACGTACACACACACGCATACAATGTACGAATGGATCAGATGTCGCCACGGTATGCTTTTACCAACTGCAAATTTGCCAAAGCGTATAAAAGCACGCTTTCGTGACTCAATTAGTTCCTGTAATTTGCAATAAAGTGTTTCAAATATTTACAGTTGCTCCGTCAGTAGTCCAGACCACCTAAATCCATCTCATGTCGGTCATTTACAGGTACCAAATTATATGCTTTAAATCAATGTCACAATTATCACAGTGCTTACAGGCCTTCACGGTATAGTGCAGTTGTAACGTCCATCCGCTTATCTTACGGCGCTCGCTGATCCTCATCAGAATGTTCACGCGCATATTTCCGGTTGTGTACAACATGAAATTTTACATCAGCTCTTTCATGAATGCGCATGCATTCTCCGCTTAAGTGCCCGCGTAACTGAATATCTCACTTTCTGGGCAGAAAACATTGCATACAATAAGTGCACAAACCTTCAGCCATTGCATAACCACCTCCAAGCAGGAGAACGGTACTCCAAGAGAATTTCTCCTTCATCTTCTCCCAGGTCATCAGCGTACGATATTCGCCACCACTTGCCGGTGGGCGTACGGGATTCTCGGCTGGTAAAACGAACAAAAGAAATGCAATAAGCATCGCTACGGTACCATCCGATATGAATCTAAAGATTCATTCGATTGCCATAAATTCCATTAGCATGGGATCATTATTTAGAAGTTTTCTCGAATGAGCATTTAAACACTGCTTTATTTGTGCTCCCCAAATAAAATTCTTAAGCTTCGATACTGAACTGAGTAGAATTTGTGGAGAATTAGAGTAGACAGTAAAGTATTGTAGGAAGTCCCAAACAGGTGCTTTGAGGATCGCAGAGGCGATGAAGGCAAAGCTATTGAAATTTATCGGAAGTATAAGACGAGATCGCGATCCTCCATTGTGCTCCACGTGCTTTAGTAACAATCATTTCTACGGACACTACCTTCTCGTAACATTCTTTGTCTTAAGTACTATGAAACAGAAAGGTCGGGTAAGTGCGGTAACAAAAATTGCAGTCATCACAACAATGCTATGATAACTTGATTTTTAACCGTTATGGCCATAACTGCTTGGTAGCAACTAAGCTACGTGGAAGTACAATCGATGCTGAAATCGTTAACAAGCTGCCGCGATGGCGGGAAATGGCCTCTCATCTCAGCATCCCATAGTGAGTGCTGCGTGACCTACGTTTTTTTGCAACTTCATTCTTTGTTTCTAATTCTTATTAAATGCGTCATTTAATCTATAATCCTCGACCTAGACGAGTTGTAGTTCAAGATGTCTGCTTAACGCAGTAGGTAGGATCATGAGCTAAGGTAACATATGGATTAGCGACATGCGTAATGTAACAAACAAGGTGGCAGGAAAAGCGGTTTAGGTGCATTCAATGTTTTTGTGTCACCTTTGTTTTAGATATTTCTCAAGGACAGGTTCCTCGTCAAGCTCCGTCACAGTCATATGACCAACACGCTAATTTCATCTAATCATATTATTTGCGAATGTCCACAGTGAGACCTCCGTTGCTTTGTGTTTAAGAACCAAAAAAAATTTAGAATGAACCTCTGCTCGAATATTGCACTCCATCCGGGAACAATCTTTGGTTCACGGAAGAGCCACAGAAAGACAAGCGCAACGAAAAGCATCAGCACCAGTCTTTCGTCGAATCTTCAAAATACGGATTTACTTATCGCTCGAGCTTTTCGACCTGCTGATCTCGAATGTGCAGTCATAAATGTATATATAGTTGTACCGTTTGCTTTATACAGACTTTTTTTGTTAGAGAAGGCGAGGGGTGAGGGGGGAGGGGAAGAATGAAAGGCGAATAGTTTTTAGTGTACTGTATATTCTAAAAACAAAAATTCTATGAAAAAGTTTTGTGTAAGCAGCACGCTCAAAATTTTTAAAATTTCAATTGTAACAAATATGGCATAAAGAAGAATTCTGATTGAAAATACAGGTAGCAATGTTAGGGTGATTTTCAAAACGTTTCAAGATAAGACTACTGTTAAGGTTTCAGCATTATGGATTTATCGTTGTCGAATAGGTTACTCAACAACAATTGTACGCATACTTCAGATGTCCCAATCGCTCGTATTTTTTCTTTAGCATTCGTTCCACCCGACTTTCATCATCTTCCTGTATTTGCCTGCAAAGTGACGCTTAGTGTGAGGCCAGCGAAAAGTTCTCAAGCAGAAGAGCAGTTACGTAAATGTCAGCAAAGTTTATGCGCTTCAAGGGAATGCACATTCATGGAAAAAAATGAACAAGTTCCATGCTAGGAGATCGAGGAATACTCGGCAATTTCTTAACCCCCACTTTTGCTGATGTTTCACCACCCAACGGTTAGAAGAAGAGATGCAGTGAAACCGAAATGGGCATACGGGTATCGTAACCCCAATTATTTTCAACTTTCAAATGTGTTCTCGCAAAAGTTGTATGGTAGCATTTGCACAAACGACAGAAATAAAGAGATATTCTGCGATAAAAAGTAACGGAACGCTTTCATGCCTATGATTTCGTTTTTAAAAGTTTTTACTGTAGCTGCTCATACTAAGCCCTACGTACATTTCGCTTCTGATACGGAGCCATTCTGAGCTATAACAGTTCCTGGTAGCTAGTTGTATGATAATACCCATCGGACCAACGGCGTTACAACCTCTCAAATCCGCTATCCATCTTGCATCACCTCAAATTAATGCCCCCCTCTCATTTTTTTATACTTCAAGACGGCCCACACAAAAGAATACTTGCAGCGATCGCTCCCCCTCCCACCCACTCTGCAATTAGGTCACACTAAATAGGGCATAACTGTCCTCACGCATATAGATCTCTCGAAAATTTCTTACAGGTTTACTTCGTTGGCATACGTTTATTCACTTCATACTCTATACGACCCCTCGTTTTACGTTCCTCAAAACTGGCAAATGCAACATTTCGCAGTGTACTTTTTTGGTCACTTTCACAACTTTCTTTTTTCGTCGTATTAATCCGCTTCTCGATAAGGCTGCGCCATTAATGCAAGATGTTTGAAATGAAAAATTGGCAAGGAAATTAAAAGTGCGATTGGTTAGACTGAAAATGTCGTACATTTATGACATAATGGTGATAAGTAACGAGCAATGCAATGTGTCAACACATATGAGAACTCTACTAAACAGTTTTACCTACTTATGTAGTTGGTTAATCGTTGATCGAATGGCACAGGGCGTACGACCTGCATGATGCTGTTTATTGTTTTAACTTAGTAACATGGATGTTGTAAACGAGGGAGTCGTTTCCACTAGAATCGACGGGTATATATATCGCTCATTTCTTTCTTTTTTTCGCACTTGTAGCATTATCAGACGGACATAAATAACGATTCGGAGATCCAGTTTGAATTGCAATAAAACGAACGTAGTGCGGCACGACAACACAAATTAATGAAAGTGGAATGAACAGAACTGGGAAATCCAATTATCCAATGAGTTCCACGCATTCATTTATTGCCTTTCGGTCTTGCCCTTTAAGTAAGGAACGTCTGATTCATGAACGTCGTACATAATTGGATTACAGAAAATTCCACTCTCTCATTAAATCGCGGTCGTTAACAAAAAAGTCGGCATGCGTCGCTCCAAGCTGTTAGCATTGTTTACTCTTTGGCGACTCCACACATCAAACCAGCCAGTTTCAAGAGCCGTACTCAAGTAATAAAAACCCATATTTTAACTAACCCGACTACAACAACTTTTCCACTAAAGGTTCATTTTTCTGCGAACCGTTGATCGGCTGCAAAATCCGTGCAGCTGATCAGCACGATTAAATATTCATAAAATTACAAATCTATGCGCATCGATAAGATGCTGTCACAATGCGCATCGCAGATGCAAATTTGCCAGAGCACATAAGGACAGTTATTACAAGGAAAGGCCGTATATTAGTGCTTTATTTTTTTTAAATTCGTTATTTCTTTACTTACCAACAATGATTTTTTACTCGTTAAAAGTTCTTTATTTTTGTATCTAAAACCGACGAAGATTATGTGAGTAATTGCATCGCTTACATACGAACTAATGGAATGAATTAATTAGCAAAGAGTTGCATAGCTTTTTCTTTTGCTAACCTCAGAGGGAATCCGAACTGAATCCTACGTACCCCTGTCTAACGCATTTAACGTTTCAGCAATCGTTCTCTTGCCTCTTGAGCAGGTTGTATTCATTTTTACTGAGTAATCCTTTCAGGCCAGTAGCTCCACTTGCCTACACGACGAAACAACCACACAATGTAAATGCATTTAAGTTTCTGCTGCGTTCAGATGTTTTGTTCTGTACCCTATCGAGTCGGGAAAAATTCTAACTCGTATAACTTACCCAAAACCAATGAAAATGGCTTGAAGCCAAATCCAGCAGAAGATGAGCGATATGAGGATTTGTGGAATGGCAAAAGCCATCCAGCTAGCAAATGTCACCGGTGTTTTACCCAGATACAACCTGCAATTTTTTCCGGCTAGCATATTTGCAAATTACCTTCACTATTTTCAAGCGGCAAGAAATTCGCAATAGCTAATTCCGAATTTGAGATGCCAAAAAGTAGAATGATTTACCGTTTACGGGCGATCTGCAAAATTCGACCTTTTAGCCTAGAGGAGAGCGAATATTGTGGAATGTCCAGCTTAGTGAATTTTAGACGGACGTAAACAAACTGACGACTGATTTCGTCACAAAATGCTAAATAGTCGATCGCTTAAGAAAACGCGCCAGGGAAGTGGGTGATGGTGCGATGAACGAGCAGATAATGCTCAATTGAATTTTGAAAGTCTGTGTCAAGTTGGGAGCAAAATCTTCTGTTCTTCTTACGTTTTTTGTAAATTTTCTTTTTCTTCAAGAGAACTTTTCGTAGATTTTTTTTTTGCGTACGGTACTAGCTTGCCAAAACACTGGTTGACTGACTTGTCCAGGTCACCTGTGAGGACGATATTGGGTCCTGTACCAATGAGTGTTCCTGTACCTCCAATCGATGCGGAATAGCAGATTGATAGCAGTAAGGCCTAAAGCACTAGCATCTTTGGTTACTCGCAAAACACTTAAACGGGAGTATATGCCATTTTTTTTCTCGATGCGGCCAAACACCTAGTCGCCATTCCTACAATGAGAAGATCAAACTATTTCGTTTGGTCAAGTTTTGTGAATAGATTTGTATGTCAAGGGGCATGGACTGCTATTTTAATTATTCTTTTATCAAAAACAACAAACATTTAGTCGTTATCAGCTCACTTTTGCTAGCTACCCACCTTTAAAAATAAGACCAACACAATCGTAACGGTGGCAGAGATGGAAAAGCTGCACGCTTTGATCGAACTAAATTGTCAAACGGGAAAAGAAATCAATTCCAATTCGCTCTTATTTTTGGATTTTTATATTTTTTTGAAATTTTAAACTTCAGAATAATTGTGTAAACTTTAAAAAAAGATGTGAAAAGTTATGCATATGGAATGCTGGCTCACTTTATAGATATTCATTTCCCGCGGCGGTATTCGATGCACATCGAGAGGATTTTCTGCCTGATCCATTGCGTCCAGTTGCAGTGCTGTGTTCTCAGCATTCATTGCTCTGAAGCACGCAACGTTTCGCTCAGCGATCGTTGTTATCACCGTGGCACTCTACCGCGCTATCGTTCGGTGCGTGTCATAGAAGTAAAGCGAGATATCGTATGCTATGCTAAACTTTTTTTTTGACGCCATAATGTCAGTTCACCGTCTGACATGTGCCATTGTAATATATGTAAGCATCGGACAGTGGCACACATCGCTACAGTCAAATTCCTTTCGCAGTAAACCAATGAGCTTAACGCAAATTTCAATCTATTTTAACACTTTAACAGTTTCGCTCACGTAATCGCAATTGTTGGTTTTACCTTTAAAGGCGCTCTTAAACCAGGAAGCATTTTTATGCATTTTGATGAATTGATAATCCTGTACATCACCAGCGTGTAGACTGTTGACGAACAGTGTTCGAGCACCAGCATTTGTTACTTACTTGGATTCCTCAAACATTCGCAGTTCTCGAATGACGGCCATAGCGATTGGTACCATCATGGCGGTAGTGGCCGTATTACTGATCCACATCGACAGCAAAGCCGACGACAACTGGAAGCCAAACATCAGCCTATAACTATTAGATTTTCTTGAGGACATTTCTATCATACAGCACTTGTGGCACACGAATATAAGAAACGTTAAATGGCTCAGTTTAGCGTCAAGTTTGTCGCTTTTCTACTTATCGTAACTAATGCGCAATTTATTACGCTCATATTTTTCATAGGAGGCAACGGAAGTTCACCTGTATAAAGGTACGTTCGTTTAGTTACTTCACATTGTATCTATACTCCCATTTAAAACACACCGCTTCAGCCTGTTATCAACCGGGGGGATGGAGAACAGTGGAAGTCACTAACGTACTTGTCATTCGCGATGTAGAGCGAACCATAAAAATAACTGCATATTGGGAATGAGGGAACTAGGGAAAAACAATAAAGGCAAATTTGAGAAGTTCAGGATTATTTGGGTCCAGTAGCTCTGTTCAAGAACAAAAATTCTTGAATTTTCACGTTTCACTGCCCCTCATCAATAGGTGATTCTTCAGGGTTCGCATCCTTCTAAACTGTTCAAAGATCTCTTAATTTTTCGGCCTATAGCATATGGGTGTTTCCAGAAGAAAAAGTAATGCTTTTCGTCAGAAACGATAGGCATGTTAGTTAGCTTATAGCAATAAAGTTTGGTAGATGTGTTGTAAAGCGGATATGCTTTTTGGATCAATTTTGCAAATACATTTCTCGGTTAGGCATCGCCATTCATAATAAGAATACGTCACTTAATGATGCAAATACATATGTCTTATGAGATGCACGAAAATTCAGACAAGATTTCTGCGGTGGAACCAAAAGTTTTGCATATTAATGTGTACTGTGCGTGTTAAAAATTATGTAAGTAAAGTGAAGCATAACAGTGACAATGGCTAAGGCATGCTGGACCCAGGGTTGAATGCTTCGCGTAACCCAACTGCGCGGTCGAACTGTGAGTTTCTCTCTATAATCGTACGCTGCAAATTCTAATGCTTCATACGTTGTAAATAACATTACATCGCACTCAATTATGCATATCGTATTCCTAGGCTGTCCTATTGATAAGCCTCTATGTAGGTGTAAGTATGACCAGAAATCTTTGCCTTCATGTCCGCCCTTCCCCCCCAAAAAAAATATTCACAGCAACTTTTTAAACTCAGCTCTCCAGGACTGAAGTTGATCGCATGTCTTATAGTAAGCACTTTTCTGTTTTTGATGATGCAGCATTTTTTCGATTAGGTTTGAAGGTAACTTTTAAGAACATCTGAAATTCTCGTTTCCTTTCATTTCAAGTAACGTTGATTGCGGCAATGTAATAAAGGAACTGCACAATGGTTTGAAACATTAACGGGGTTTTGATAAACGCAAACGAATGGCAACTAACGTCATCTGTCTACCCAGATAGCAATATTTGGAAAAGCAAGCGTACGAATATCCATGAAAAAAATACTTCCACTTTAACAAGACGCAAAAAGTAATTGGACATAGAGAGGGGGACAATAAAATACTCTCATATGTAACAAGTTCGGTCGAATCCATGCAGATAACTTTAAATAAAAGGTCCTCGGGGTCTTCCAGGGACGACGAAAAGAAGGGAGGAGATTAACATCTTTCATAGCTATAATTGCCGTGAAAGATGTTAAAAACAACGGTAGGAACGAATGTTGAAGATGTTGTGGTGGTATATTGCTCGATGCTTGGTATATTGTTCGATGCTTCATGAACAGAAGCAGATGATGGGTCCAGTCGATCGTACTGAGACATTTCTGGAATACAGCATTTCCGCCATGGTCCTTCCGTCCTTTTACGTATTTCTTTCTTTTAAGCTAATGATAAGGAAGTCAAGTAATTCAAATATTTTACGTTCAAAACCTTATTGTTCAGTACTTGCTAGATCAGCCGACACCGTCCAAGGATGCATGAGAGGAAGAGAGGAAAATGTCTGGAAAGGTTATTTCAAAATCGCAAAAACGCTCCGGGGCGAAAGCAATTCTACTCGGCCAACAAGTGGCATAATAGAGATAATGGCGCATGATTACAGGAAATGCTAGAAAACCGACCATCGCGGGCTCGAGCCGGTGAAGATGAGAATGCGCAACGCTATCCTTTCGTGCAGATTGCTCGTTTCGATCGCGACCGCCATAATCAGGCTTCCAACGAAGATGAAGTTACTGTCCTATAACAGCAAACTGCAGCATCATAACAGCAATGTACTTCCGTCTTACTATAGTAAACTATTTGCATAATACTCAGCAAAGGCGTACGTCAAATTTTCTAAGTGGTTGGAGGGTATTTCACTTGTAGAGAAATACATTAATAACGATGAATTCGGATTGATTCTGATCAGTGAACCAATACCATTTAAACTATCACCGCTTATTTGATTTCAGCCTTATTATATTTGTTGCCTCGACCAGTATGTGCTTTTTTTCAAAAAGAATATTCCCAGTCGTATTTGTCCGTTTCCTCGGCACATGCAAATGCATGATCCACTGCGCCCAACCGGTATGAGCTGCATAGAAACGTTGACCAAATCTGTTTGGGCACAATTCCAAAAATCACTTCCGCAGCCTTTACTTGCTGTTTTACAACCTCTCAAATTTGCTCTTGACTCAGGTTACTGGCTCCACTTCATCGAAAGACGATTCTACGCACTGAACGTGTACAGCGCAAATCGATATAAAATTTACGTAATTCGGGCTCGGTTGATTGCAAAAATCAACTCTCGTTTTCTTTGATATGGCCATGTATACAAGTGGTACGCGTTGTGTTGCGCCGTTTAGGATCTTTGGCTATATTTTAAGGCAGAGATGGATAGCACCATAGTGTCCAATTAGTGCTGGGAACATCGGATCGCAGCACGACGAATTTCACTTAACGATTCCTCGCTGAAGCCAAAAAATTCGGTGCTCGGCGGGCGGCCAAAAATCTCGCTGGAAGTTCAAGCGCTCGGCAAACTATGGAAAATTTCAACAAACGCTTGAACGTTCCGCGCGAAAGCTCGCAATAGAGTTTGCCTCGGTTCAGCACTCAGTATTTCGCATTCAGGTGCGGCGACCCTCAACGACAACTTATGGTTCTGCCAATACTAGAAGAGATTCAATGAGAACAGCATTATTGACGCTATCGAGAAGGCAACTGCTCGTGTGTGTGACTTTACAGGCATCTGAGCAAATGACGAGCAAAATGTAACTCATTCACAGTCAATTTCGATCTCTTCGAAGGGATCACAATTTTAAATATGTTCCCGATCGTTTGGCACTATTCGAAACGAATAGGCGCACCACATTAATATTTGGAAGAATTTTACCAAAACCAATTTGATCCAAAAAATTTATAGCGATCATTTTTCGGCATACGCGCTTCCATCCACAGTTTGCCGAATAAACGTTGACAATTTCGGCGCAATCATAATTTGTGCTCATGAAATAGTTGATTGGTTTTATATCTGTTTACTCTTTTCGTTGAAACGAGTAAAATGGCATCGAAAAACTGTCATTGAAGATTGGATATCGTACCGAGAGATAAACAACAGAAACTTCATGTGCGTCCAATATTCCGAATACAGGGAAGAGAATGACCGGAAGAAGTGCCGTGACAGCTAGTGGAATTATTTCAGTCATCCATAATGTGCCCATCAAAACGACGACGTAAGCACCTTGCATCTCCTGAAATTTCGTGAAGAAGCATAATTTGCAAAATCTCATTCATATCTGTAAATGTAAAACGGCGCGAACGACATTTAGCTTTAAACTGAAAGGAAACTCGTACTTAGGTAAATAACGGTTGAACATTCCGGTTATATTTACACCACTTTACTAGCAGATACCGCATATCACCCCATAAGGAGGGAACACAAACTAGCGAAGTACTGAACTACAGGTTGCTAGGAGTGGCCAATATAGGCATTACACCGTTTATGCAAATTATAGCAAGCCATAAAGTGCAAATTTTGCTAGCCTGAGCGGTCGGTCGGCTTAATAATGGTTGGGCACTATGAAACAATAGCTTAGATGTGAGGAATATTCAGTACAAAAAATAATATTATACTGTACATGTGAAAGTTTAGCCTTTTCAAGGCGCTAATCTCACGTAACTATACTTACAAAAATGAACGTCATCCCGCAGACCGTAAAGCAACGGGAATAAAAGAATTTATTTTTTCCTTTTTTATCATAAAATTCCAAGAATTTTTATCGTGAATTAAAAAGATTTGTCATTTTGTTCGCTTACTTTCGCTGGAAATGAGATTGGCAGTAAAGCGAATAGGAACATCAAACCAAATACGGTTATCTGCCTCTTCGCCGCTCTTGTCCAGTCGAGTAACGTGAATCGTGCTGGTCGTTTTGGCTCAAAACTTGGCCCTTTCTCCGATTCGGAGTCCGAATGATGCATTATCCTAAATAGCGTAAAAGAATTTTGAAGGCAGGATTGGTCCACTCGAGGCATTGGTTCAATAGGAGAAGAAAAGCGTTTTCATTCCCTCTCCGACCCCCTCCCCCCCCTCCACCCACAACTCTTTTTATCGAAAGGGGGAAGATAAATCCCTTCCCACAAGTTCCTTCACTCCCTCCCTCTCCTCAGCTAAAGTGAAAGTTTCGGTTTCGCTCCTGGATAAAGAACAGAAGTTGTGAAGAGTGTGAGTGGGTGGAAGGCATTCGCATAGATGCATTTATTAGATAGCAATGAAGAACATCAAGCACATATTTCCGCCGGCTAACGCACAACTACTAATTAAAAACCATTTATGTAAAGCGCAACAACAAAGAAACACAAGCAGTATTGAGCTTGTAGAAGCCGAAATACGCAAACATGGGAAGTAAATGTGAACATAACGAAAAGGGCCCAAAGTGAGTCGGAAATTTTCGAGGTAAAGAGAGCCTAAAATTTTTAAGGTAAAGGAACGGAGTCAGCTGAGAAAATCAACAATGAGGCAGAAAATCAATAATGAGGCGAGTATACGTACCGGAAGGAAAAATTCCACGACACGTGATTAGAGCGAGCTGTGATAGGGAGTGGAAGCGACAAGGGGATGCGGGATACGAGAAGCCAATAAGGCGATGAGATATAAGCGATAGAGGAGGAGGATTGGCTTCTGGACTATTGAAGGGGTTAACAAACGAAACAGGGCCGGGTTTTTGCGATTTCTTAAGTGAACGCACAGCCGAGGAGAAATATTTCAGGTCCTCCTGCAAAAATTAAAAGCATAGGTTTTTCCGAGAGTTGCAGATGTATTCTGCAAGTCGTAACGGGTATGTAGAGGGCAAAAAAGAATCATAGCTGCCGCGTGGAAGTGAATAAGCGACAGGAAATGTGCAATCGAGAGGGGGAAGGAGAACAGAAAACAATTTCGACTTTTGCAAAGACAGGAGGACGCTTAGTCGAGGTGGGACTTATTGAGAGGGCAGAAGGACTTGTGTTCGGAATTTTATGATACCTTAAAAGTTGGTGTTTAATCACTCGAAGTTTTCTCTCTTTGAAGGTACTAGAGTAGAACGATGAACAAGGTCTGCCCTCTACAGACTGAACCGGGTGCTCTAAGATAGTCATTCGTCTAACGAACAAAGGGACATGCCGAGAACCTAAAAGCATTTCATATTAGTAAGAGATCTCAGTAATCCTTGGCAAAGGAGAAGCTTATAAAGCTAGGTGCTTTAACGCACGTGATAAAACCCAAGGGGATTATTTTTCCTCTGGTCACCTTCTGCTTACGATCATATAGCACTACAGTTACTGATCAAATCGTGTATACGATTTGCTTTTTCAGCAAACACAATAAAAAAGCGGTTTCATGAACACTAATAAGGCTTTAAAAATGCCAAAGAAATCAGAAACTAAATGACTGGACAGAGGACGAATTAATGAATCTTATTTCTTTTTTACTTTTCCATTTGTAGTTGCACACTATATGCGCTAGTGGATCGTGCTGTGATCGAGTTCCTCGTATTTTTCAGGAGAAGAAACGAGGAAATGTTATAAGAACCTAGAAAGTAGGTCGACACTGAAGTCTGATTTGGTCATTGCGTATATCTGAGACGTAACGTTTTCGCGAGCATGACGTTAGATTCAGTGCAGAACAAAACCGATTGGCTTTGATCATCCAAATATTTGATACAGGCAATTGATCAGTGCCCCAAGTAAACTGTCAAAATATGAACAATTCTTCATCGAATCACGTGGTTTACGCCAAAGACATAATCATCTTTCGAGTGACCGCTAAATATGAAGTGGAAGCGGGAATGGGTTGGGGTGGGGGGCGAGGGAGGAAAGGGAAAGAGGTGGGAGGGGTGAAATAAGGAGAAGACAACAATAAGAATTAAGACTGGAAGACGACAACGATAAGAATTAAAGGTTTTTATTAGGTTAGCAGCAAAAAGTGGCATAATAGAATGGTTCACAGTTCATTTCTGGAATAACCAATTTGCATCTAATTAATATCGCTTGATGACGCTCTTTAACGCACAGTCCGTTAATCCCCCGTCGATGGCAAAGCAATAGTTTTGCCAGATTCTCATGATGAAATATTTGGGTTTGAAAAGATAGTGGACGGCTTGTTTTTACTAAAGGGTCTATCGTAAAGCGAAGTGGTTACAGCACGACGCTCGAAAATAGTCGAGTTATGTCCTTCTCGACGTTGCAACCCAGTAGAGCAATCGTAAATTGAAATAAAACTCGCTAATGGAGCTTCTGATGGTTTTGCAGCTTCCATATCTACGAATATAAACGAGGTCATATCAGTATGTTTAAGTCAAGAATTACACGATAAATTATTCTTAAAACCTTGAACAACTTAAACAATCTAAAAAGAAGAGTAATTTTGTTAAGGATAATGGCAGTAATAAACATCAATTAAAAACTTCTCATCACTTAAGGCAGCAACTGAAACGAAGCTAATCAATGCGCACGGTTCAGCGATCGATGTCTTTCAAATGGAATCATACGTAGGTCAGTTGAATGGAGCGATTACATTTGTTATTCAGATTCAACACAATCGGCTTTGGTAGGCGACCATCGAATTAAAACGAAAAGTGAGCAAAGATAAATAGAATCGAAGCAGATGAAATTAATCGTGGCCGATCTAAACAACGATCGGTGATGCCTTTTTGTTTGGTGAAGAGAAAGGACGGTATATGATGCTTTTCATAAAACCGAGAGGAAAATATTTGCAATGATTTTGTCCCTTTATATACTTCTAAGCACTTGCAGTATTCATTCGAAATCCATAGGTGGCAGACCGAGCACTTTTCTGCTAACTTATTATCACCAATTTAGTTTCGTACCATTTTTCCACCGAAGTCGATCCTGTTTTTGGGCGTACACTAAAAATTGCTCATTATACAGATAAATTTCGGTAACTAAAACGTTTCTCAAGGATTTTTAAAATTTCTTCTTACTTCTCATAGTTTTATATATTTTTCATTCAAGAATCGAACACAAAACATAGAGGATTTTGAAATGTACTTCTGTAGTGATCGAATTTCGTATGTTTTTTAAACATGATTTAATACATTTTAATCGTTTTTTTTTTCATGTATTTTCGAGTTGTTTGTGCTTCTCAATGTGTTTTTCCTTTCAATGAATGCCTTTGCAAAGAATTACTCTCTACACAATTAAACTTCTCTAAAGCTTTTAGCGAATCAAACGAAACAGAATTGAATAATGGATATGATCAGCTTTACATCATGACTTCCAGCCATAACCCCATCAATTTTGGACATGAGTCCAACCGCTGGTGATAAAACATCGTTATCATCATTATGAACAAACGTTCGTAGAAATAACAAACGAAAAAACGTATGGAGTAGCAGGACCTTGAATGTGGATCTCTTTTTTCACCATCCAGATAGGGTAAAGCAATAGATGAAGAGGCCTCACCTGAACAGTCATCTCTTCACCGACCTCTTCCACACTCGCCAATTAGTCCATGGATCGCATCAGTGGTCGTTTAACAGAGAAAAGAATGTTTTTGAATGAAACATCAACTTTTAAATTTTTATCCGAAATTGATATCCAGCATAGAAGTGTCGTCGGCAATTGCGGCTATCTTCATAACGGCAAGTGATCTCCTATGTTTTTCAAACAAAGAAATAATAGAAACGAATAAGCATTGATCATAGGAGCGGAGAAGGAGGAAGATGCGCGTATTAGGGGGCACTGCCCTGATCACACTGACCCAAGCAATATGCGCAACTCTTTCGCATACCCCTTTGCGCTTTCCGCACCAGATTTGTTAGTTAGATAATCGCTGAGGGATCTTTCTGATCCGTCACAATCGAAACTTCTGAGCCTCGCGGAAGCGTACGATGTTGCCGGATCACTGCTTCATTTGCTAAGTTATGAGGATCATTACGAAAAGGTATCCGCTTTGAAATTCTCCGATTACGGTGATCCGGTAAAATAATATACTATTCACTTTTTTTCGAGCGCTCAAAAGCGGATGGATGCTTATTTTTTTTGTCGTAGCTTTCCCTCATTATTTTTGCCATTAGTATATGTAAATCGAGTACAGGAATCGCTGGTCGCGGTGATACAAAGCGGCAAGTGTGGAGCAGGAGGGCGACACATAAGATTTCATTGCAATACTTTGGATGAAAACATTTTATGCGGTGCGCTTTATTATATGTCTGTCTCAATACAGAAACAGTCAATAAATCTCGAAGTAGTTCCAAAAAGCACAACGATCTGTTGGCATTCGTATCCACAGCCCACATTGGCATTAAAACAGCCCGCACTTATGAATCAAAGCCATCTTTCGGGAATACTCAAATGATCTCTATACGTTGAATAAGTGTGCACGAATTTGTTCGCTTCATCAATGAACCAGATCCATATGCGCCATTAAAGCAAAGCACAATATTTGTTAAGTTGAAAAGTGTGCTTCAAAAAATCGCCCATAGCTAGTGCGCATTCTTTGCTATCGTTTGCACATGTGCTTGATCTGTTATGGAAAAGTCGGCAAGAAACTATTGAAGTAAATGAAATATAAAAGGTGTTGCTGTTATATCTTATATTCCTACCTTATAAAGAGACAGTCAGTCCCGTTCATACCCTCACAAACAATCTGCTTGCCTATAACGGATCTAACATTATGATTAATAATTTGCAACTCAGCCGCACTATTCGGGGCAGCGCTCAACTAACAGCGATGTTCGTGCGCTTCGTACAGAAGAAATCTATTTCGAGCAAGTCGAAGCGATTATTTCTCGAAGTTTTTGTGACTCCCCCTCATATGATTGCTTATGGGCGATTAGCTCTTAGACAACTCAAGCAGCATTGGTTAGATGAGTGTAGTAAGCAAATAGTTAAAGAATATGCACAGACTGGATGTTTATAGGTTCATAACATTCAAAAAGAGGTTAAATTTCGAAGGCAAGCATTGTTTACGTGCTAAGAAGGAGCTATTCCGATTGTAAAAAAGGACTGAATTCAGGTGAGGACACTGCGATGGTTGGAACTTTAGGGATTGCTGCAAGACACTTTATCTTTATGATAATGTTTTGATGCTAATCATCGTTATCAGATAATAATGAATGATACTGATATTAAGCACCGAAGTGTTATAATAATGAGGTAATTGCATGTCGCTCGTACCACATCGCGATCCAAACGATTTTAACTGCGTGTTAAGTCGTGCCCGTGGACGTAAAGCTGCCTGGATAATTCTATCATACAGTCGGAATCACAAAAATATTATAGAGGGTGGATGCTGGAGAGAAAGGGGTAGGGGGATGGAGGCAGTAACGACTTCAACAAGATGTTTGGACAGCGATGGAGTGAAAACAATTTTCTCCATGGTAGAAGAGTCTTAGAGCGGAATGACCTCATATCACCTCATCACCTTCTGATTTTTTGTTTATTGGCATGACCACATTGAAACACTCAAACACAATGCCACTATAGCTTAAAAAATGAACATGATGAACAAAACATGATGACGAAGGGACGTCAAGATACCGACTGCTCCGACGACTACCCGTGTGAAGACACTCGCTGAACTGGAGAAGTGCAGGTCAACGTCGTAGAACCTGATCGATGCGCTAGCGCTGAAAATAGGTCGACAAAGGTAACGAAGGCAACAAAATTAAGTTGACAGTGACAGTGGAAAGCTTATCACTTTACACAACTCCTCAAAATAATGGCTACAGCAGATGCAGTAAGCAGGTGGTTGCCTCTAAGAGAGACATCCATCAGAGACATGAGCACAATGTGCGCGACAGCGGCAAATTTAACCAAGTGGAATATTAATAAAAACAAAACGAGTCTTCTTTGCAATTACCTAATGTACTTAGTCGGTTCAATGCACATTCGCTCTGTATTCGCACTAAACACCTCCTCCATAATGTCAAACGCGTTGACAGCAATCAGCATCACTTCGATTTGTCCTTCTCCTCGAGCTTTTTTTTAGAAGTACATACAAGTTGGAAAATTAACTGTTTTGTTAAAGTCACCCTCGACAAGATAATTAAACGAACAAGCTAAATAGTATCTTTTGAGGAGGTCCTAAAGATGGGCGAAAAATCGTTGCGTAACTTAAAGTGTTTTCACTGAATTATGCGCGCACGCAACATATGAGTTTTCAAATACGTCCAGCTAAATTTTCTTGACTCACTCGGATGCTTCATACGCCACTGAGTGCTGCTCCAAACATAAATTAGTTTTGTGAGAGATATTCGACAGCGATTTTAAAGGCTCTGTATCATAAGTGACCATTTGACGAGCAATTAAGAATGCCTTAATGAGAGGTGAGGCAACACGTATTCAGTGGCGACTGGAAACTGGAAGCAGCGAAGCGGCATCGCAACCCCAATTACTTTGGATGGACAAAAAATTTACACGACTGTCGATGTATAGAGGTTATGAATTGTGCCACGAGAAAAACTGAAAGCTTGAACACGGTGTCGGACAATCGCACACATTGTTTCATGCGTTTTTTTGTTTTTTCTTGCCTTGGCATGATCAAATTCCATACATTCTCATAGATGAGCTCATCAACGTTTTCTTTTTGCCTCGAAGAAACTTTGGAGCTTCTTTATAGCGATTTTGTCAGCTTATCCTTTTTGTCAGCTCAGATCTGCTTAAATCAAGCTACTTTAAGGTGATTCTGGAGCAGCACATCTTCAACACCTTCAAACCCCCTACCGCTCCCTGTCCCCAAAAAATAATTACCATCTTCCTCTTTTAGTCACGACCGACTTCAGTTCTCACGTATCACCTTCGTCTAAAATGCATCGTCGCATAATTCCAGGTACGATTCAATGAGGACTGCTAAACACCTTCAAAAGTCATGTATCTTCAAGGTCATCAAACGCTCCAGTGTCATGTGTACTCATGCGATGAAAATTTCTCGTATGAAACCAGATTACATTCGTTTTTGTTTGCGAATTCTCGAAAAAAAAACTTGCTCATTTCCTAGACTGCGTTTGAATGCTGCAACTCGAGTACGTTATTCCTTGCACGTGTTACCCACCATTCTGCGTGCCGTTTCACCAATATTACGTGCACTTTTTTCTAATGTAATTTTAGAGATCTCAATGCAGATGCGTCGTTTTATATCGAGCTGCAACAGCCGCAACACAAAAACGCGAAACGGGCAGTGCTCAAACAACGGTCTATTCATAGCGCTGATGAAGCGCTGATGAACGATCTACGTTGTTGTGTTGCTGGGCACAGATTTTGGTGCTGAACGTGGATAACTTACATGTTGTTAAAGCTTGTGTGACATCCGTGAAAATGTGTGGTTTTTTTAAAAATATTGGTTAATAGCACAATTCATTTTTTAACCGTTTACAAAGAAGCTGTTAGACCGTACTCAGTTACATATGTAGAAGGGTA
>JPKZ01002974.1:69042-99003 GCA_000803305.1 Toxocara canis | reverse complement strand
GGGGTCTGATAGGCACGCTCCTAAAACCTTCAAAAGGCACAATGTGAATTGGTTCCAGTCAAAAACGATTCCACTGGTTAGCCGTCCAGAAGAAGCATTTATATAGTCTGAAATTTCTATGAATGTACGAAAGCATAGGTAACGAAGTTTACCATTATCTGCAACTTCCCAAATTGGTTCGAGATTTTTAGTCTTCTTTGTATGAACACTGAACTTTTGGGATCATTTTGACCAGTTGAAGGTAATGCTGATGACTGGAACCAGTCAGGCATCAGTCGAAGGTAATTTTGAGTTTACTGGAACCAACTCAGAATTACCTTCGACTGATGGCCCTTCGGTACGGCTGTGCTCCCTCCGCTTTCACACTTGCTTTTTTTTGTCCAGTATTTTTTGCGTGCAAGAAAGCAGCCATTTTAAGAAAACTTCCTTTATGTTTGAGGCACAACTCTACACTACTACTCTCATTAAACTTCTGTTTTTTCCTTTTTTTTTCTCGCAATAGCGTCGCAGATGGATATTCATTGTTTCTTTTGTTTTCTTCTATACAAAAGGCGTCATAGCGTCGTGGCGATGTTATCAGAAATAGTAGCGCCGAATGCAGAGGATGTGCTTCTTTGCTTCTGAAATCTCTCTTTAATACTCGTATGCAGGTCTGTATATTGAAAACGCATCATGAGAAGGCGTTTGTCTGTATACTTTGTATGCATGTGATAGTTCATATTGGATCTTCGCTATGAGGTAACCTGTTCTGTTCCTCTTTTCAAGTTGAGCCATCAGCTTCGAAAGGGGACCTTGAAATGCTAAGTTTTGCAAATATGAGGATATTTTGCAGTAGCTCGAGTCGCAAAGGATGTTAAAAAGAGTTTTTTAAGAGGATTTATACGAACGATCAGGTCGGTTAAACGTTGAATGTATTGTTATGCTTTTTCGAGTTGGTCTCATTTTCGTAATGGCTAAAGCGCGTGTCGAGCTGCAGTTGTGCTGCATATTACCTGTTGGTTTTTATTAACGAGGTAGTTGACCCTAGTTATACATTAACGTTTTTGTCGTCGTAGTGCCGGCTGTGATTCTCATAAATGATGTTCTATCTGTATAACGCTTTCCATCTTTCGGTAATCTAAAGCAGCTTCTAAGAGATTCACAGAAAGTACAATAGAAAACTATAAAAGAGTCCTATCTTTGAGATCTTTGAGATCACTTTGAACGAATGCATAGGCGGCACTCAACAAATGTATGATTTAATGCTCTTCTAGATGGGCAATGAAGTGTTTGCAGATTTTTGCAAAAGATGCGGCCAGTTGTTTGGCGGTCCATGACAAATTTATTGCCATAGGCACACAAATGGGCTACATTTATATCTTTGATCACCTTGGCAACCTTCATTCGGAAAGTGTAAGTCCTCTATTTTGACATGTCATACCCTTTAGGTAATTTCGTATTCGCCTACAAGCTCATATTTCCTCACCTCACATTTTCGTCGCCTCAGAGACGTGTTGTGTCACTGAGGTGTGGAAAATATGCGGTTTTATGCGAATATGTGTTTCTCGCCGCACCGTGGAGTATCGCCTGACATCGAAAACAGTCCGAGGCTCATAAGACGCCCTCCACATTGGTCCCTTCTGTCATTGTTTTTGTCGTTTTAGCGTTTCTGTTTATGGACAGTTTGCAAAGACGTTGTATTTTGCGTTGAGTATATAATAAGTCGGTCGGAAAAGACAGCTAAGAAGCCTTTTCAGTATAGCGTTTAGCATATGATACAAAAATCTATAAACTAAGCAAAATCTGCAGACTCTTTAAGATTTTAAATTATTTTTTCAATTCAGCTATCAGGATTGGCTTGTTTGATGTGATCCATTTTTTTAGAAGGAAACTGAATTTCACCTCACTTCTGCTCTTTTTTGGAATTATGCCTGAATGTTCGATTTTTTTATTTTGAATACAAAGTGCAGGTATGAATGCAGTTCGTTTCATTATTTCTTGAGCATGAGCTTTCGTTTCTTCCATCACTCAGTTTTTAATGATAAACGGGGAATCTTGCATGTTCACATATTTTGTGCTAACATCTATGGCGTTACTGTGCACATCTAAAGCGAAAGAAGAATAAGACGGGGATTTGGTTGCTTTGGTAAGTTAGCTGCTAATTTTTCAGTTGCTGTGCTCAGTTACTTTTTTTCATAAAACTAGTTCGATTTTCCCAACCAACTTGGCATGTCTCTTCAAGATGAAAAGAGCTGCTATAGGGAAAAAGAGAGGCTTTTGTTTGGAGTTACCTACATGGTCGATTGAATGTACAGTTGGGTTACAGACGGCGCGTCATCATCGTTGTGCGGTGGCGGCGATCTCAGTTGATTTACCCGGAAGTTATATAGCAAGCTGTGCATTGGATGCGCGTATCAGCATCCATGGCATCGGCGCTGACGAATTCACTCAGGTAACGCATCATGTAAGATTCGGAATGGAAAAAAATTTAGCTCAAAACATGGGGTACGATTGAAACGCATGATTAGAATAATAAGGAGCCCCTGGCGAGATCTCAGGTAGGAGTGCTGAAAATAAAGTAAATTTTCTAGAGCGTCCTACAGGAATGTCAGTAATAAGGAATCGAACTACGCACTAAAACGGAAGCAGCCGAAGGTGATTGACTAGTTCTGAGTCGCGGCAACCAAGCGCTAACGATCTAGTTTCTTTTCTAGTATTGTCATAAAAATAATACTTGCCTATCGACACCAATATAATAAATTCAGCTCGCTAGGAGATGGTCTTACAACGTTTGCGCGTATTATTTTATTTAGTAGTTAAAGACGCAGTCAGTGTTTGTTCTTGTTTTCGCCGTCGATAGTTGGTAGTTAATTATTGGTTTGTGGTCACTCGTGTAAAGTTTATTTTCGTCGTGTGATAATATAGATTAGTGAGTTGGCTGCTATAACTTCCTGAAAACTTAAACAAGGTGGAAACAAAATATGTTTTAGCAAATTCCGGGTAATTGGAGCTTTGTAGGGATGATTCCTTGTAATCCTTACCCACGACCCAGTAAAAATGAGAGATAGAGGAAGTAGACTTATCACACGTAGAGCCTGTTTTGTGTCCTCTAATCAGTGACATTGTTAGATCCAAAATTATGAAGGGAAGAGAGGAAGGGAATTTTGAGTGGTTCGTTTTCTTCATACAAAACTTTGATGTAGATTTCAACATTTGAGTGGGGAATGGGAATGAAGAATTACGTCTTGGCAGACTAAGTATGTGTTTGAAGTGCTGTTTCGAGGTGGTAAGGGACACCTGAAGGCGAGTTCGTTTGTCTCGTTGCAGATAATCGATCTGAAAGTGGCAGCACGTAGTGTAGTGATATCACCCGATTTTTCGAAACGAGGTTCAGGACAGATGTTTGTGACCGGTGAACGCGATCTGCTCCTGCATGAGCGACGTTTTTTTGCCACTCATAAGTATACGGTTGGTTGCGTTTTCAGCCCTCTTAATACGTAAAATTTTCCACTCTGAAGAGGAGGGGAGACGGGAGTAAGGGGGAAAAAGGAGGGGGAATTGAGCTTTGTCGTTTTTTCTTTTGCATTTCAATTGGAAAAGAATCTTTAGAAATCAAGTTATGCGGATTAGCATGGAGTAAGATAGAGTGAAACGATGGCCTTGACACGAAGCGTATCCGACACTTGCTTCCTTCAAAAACGGCAAAATGCGATGAATGAGATGATTTAGTTATAACTCCGAGAGCTGAAACCGCGATATAATAAGCTTCATCTGCATCTGTGGTCGAAAAGCGTTGCATGCCTCGGTAGGTCTTTGTGAGCTTTCTTGAAGGACTAATTTACGTAGTATGAATCGCTCTTTTTAGCATTTTTTTATTCTAGTTTTTCATTCTTTCTCGACATTTGTTGTTTTGCAGTCGTTATATCAGGGACTGGAGAGAGATGGAATAATTAGTCAGATTTCATGGCGCGGTCCGTGTATTGCATTCACGAATGAGACGGGAACGAGGATTTACGACAGGTTTGCTTACTACTCTCAGAACGCTGTCCACATTTTACGCTTGTTGTTGTTAATGCATGCTTTATCTGCGCTTCGTAGTGTCCATGAGAAGAGGGCAAAGACAGATTTGGGACGAGCAAATCCAGCGGATAGGGTCCCACATTCAAGCTTTGTATCATCTGATTCCTAAGGCGTAGAGGAATGGCCCATCTTTCGAAGGTCCTCAAATCCGAAATTAGTGTAGTCGTGTAGATGTACGAGGAGGAAATGACACCTCTCTTCATATAAACAGCTGTTTTTCGCTCATGAGACTTACCGTAGCATCTTCTGAAGTGACCAGTTATGTCAATCCGGGATTCCATCTTCCTTCAGACAAAATAGCCAGATTTTGCCTTTCTCCGCTTTGTAAAGAGGATTAATTCTATTGGAGTCTTCTTTCTTTTTCTAAGACCTGTTAAACAGCATGCAGCGGTGCCCAGAGAGCAGCCTCTGATTTTACTGGAACCTTTTGTTGAAAAAAATGCGCTGTAATCTAGCTGGCATAATGGTAAGGTAATTAGTATGGATAGCAACTTGTCTCGTAGCATCGTGTCGTTTGATTTCAGAAATGAGGAGCGTATGATAGCTTTGGTACAGCCAATCCATGATGTGAATTCGGTGACCGGTTACCGCTCCATTCCGTCGCACTGTTGGCTCAACGACCACACACTAGCAATCGGTTGGGCAGATACCGTGTGCATATGTGTCATCTTGCCAACAACGCAAGATCAGACCTCGGTTCGACTTTGTGCTCATCTTAAGCATCCATTAATCGTTTGCTTCGTTAACAAAGGGGCAGTTATGGGACGCGAGTCACGGCACGTCTAATAGACGAGTAGAACGAGAGGAGGAGCGGAGGTTTCTGACAAAAAGTGGTGATCAGAAGAGTAGATGAAGCGGACAGATTAGTGGAATGAACGCGTTGATCTTGTCCAAAGACGATTTAATCTTGGTCCAAAGTTTGTGGGAGCGTTGTCAGCTAAGGGCTTGGTTTTAAGAGACAGGGGAGGGTTCCCATACATGCAGTATTCTGTGATTCGCATGATCTGATCGTTGGACTTAAGACAAGCTCAGCAAGTTCTCGTTCTCCAACAAGGAGAAAGGAACGGACGTCTGCGATGCGCAAGGTTGAGGTTCACTATGCGTGGAGAATCGATATGGTAGTGGCGGATGTGTCCTTTACATTGAGGGAAGGTGAAACAGGCTTCTGGAAAGAAATCGTCGTATTCGGGATGAAGCGATTGCCAAGCGAAAAGGTATTTATGCTTACTAACCTATTTGTGTAGGATATGTTGCTGCTGACATTGAGGGTAGAAGAATATGCAATATTTGTTTGTTTCGATTGGTACGTTTTCCTTCCTCCTTTTCGTTGTTCTGTTACTTCAGTATGTCCTTCTAGATCGCCGCTCGTCAGTTCGCACTGAATCGCGTTCTGCAGTGAAACGCTGTTGCTTTTTGCCTCTCCGGAGAGCTAAAGAATTATTTCTGTTAATTATTTGATTGTGTTAAAATGTGTGATCTAATGAGCGGTCTGAGCCCCTCAGTGATTTCACTGCTATAGGAGAGAGGTATCGTCAAACTCCGAATTCAGCTGTCAGAGTTTGCAAAATTTTAGCTTGAAAGGGAGGAAGATTGAATTGAGGAAGAGGGCTTCTGTGATGAAATAGCGTTTCGGAGGTTGGAAGAGTGGAAAACAAATTCGAAGACAATTCAATTTAAAAAGAACCTGTTTAAAATGACGCCTGAATTGAAAGTAGGTTCGGGGGTGGGAGGAGTAGGAGCGATGCTTGTTAAAACCCCTATTTTGAGGAAGGGAACTGAAGTTAAGGTGAAGTGAGAAGTTATCTTTTTTTCGTTGATATTTTCTTATAGTTCACTGGGTAAGTAAAAGACTAGTATTTGTAGGATGAAGAGACAATAGAAATGGAGTTGGCACTTCTTGAGCCCGAAGGAGTGGATTCGTATGTTTTGAATACAGAGGATCGTATCGAGATGCGTAACTGCACACTTCGCAACTTGCAGCACTTCCATATGCGTGCATTGCCTCTCGAATCACTCTTTTTTCTGCTGGGTCCTCACGAATTCATCCAGGTATTCGCTGTGAACATATCGTCCTTCTATTAAAACGCTTTATTCGTTAGTGATCCTACCATTGGCGTATTGAAACGCTGCAGATAGGTCCCTCCAGGAAAAAATATTTTAGCTGTTTTAGTCAGGCATTTTTACTTTTGATAGAAGAAAATGTTCGAAACTACTAATGCTCACAAATTACAGGTAAAATTCATAGTTTCGTTATTAGTAGTACGTCTCCTGCTTCCTCTGAAAACTCCGTTTTTTTTTTGAAGTTAGTTCCTATCTGAAGCAGTCTGGATTGATAACCTCCCCTCTCCACCTTCTCCTCTCTTCCCCCTTTCCCCTCCTTCTCCCTCTTCTCCCACCTCTTCCCATCTCCTCCCTCTCTCATCCCACCTCCCTCTCTTCAGCAGTCCTGGTTGCGCCAGCGGATCTGGGGAAAGGAAGAATGTGATTAAGATCTGTAAATCGTCCCATATGGTCCTCGCATCCGTTGTCATTTTCAAGTGTGGAGAGCGAAGACACTTCCGGCAGTATTTAAACAATTTTTCGTAAGATGCTAAAGCTCACAATGTTTCTGGTACTTCCTTTGCGTTCAAAGTTATTACGTTTCTTCGATAGACGGGAACTCTTTGCTGCAGCAAGGAGAGGGAGGTGGGGAGGGGGGAGGAGAGGTGGCTTGAAGGTTTCAGGAAGCCATACGCCGTAATCGAAAAATTCGTAATGTAGCTCGGATGTTCACGTGTAATGCTGTAATTCCTGCTGATTCAGGGTTTTTTTGTCTAAGTATTTGTCAGTTTTTGCCTGTGTGCTATATGGATACTTTTGCCTTAATACCCTTTTGCAAGTGATCAAGGACTTCATCGGAACTAGAGGGCGCACTCGTTTAAAAACTTAATAATAGTTGGTGTTGCTGCTCAACTCTGTCCTACAACGAGATGACTGTTAGTTATTGTTAAGGAGTGTTATGAATGGAGTGATGCTGGACAGAGGTGCTTTAATTTGCGTTTGTAACAGACATGGTGTCGGTGTGGTATAGGTATGTGAGTGCAGGCACAGCCGTGCTCCGCGGACGAGCGTGTCCGTTGGTATATGGAGAACGGTATGCTGAAAGAGGCGGTAGAGTATGCGAATGAGCACGAATCTCAGTTGGAACAGTTAAACGCACTTCACATCGGTAAAGCGTATATCGACTCTCTCATTGCGAAGGGACGTTACCATGAAGCGGCAGCCAATCTTAGAACTGTTAGTTCTCTTTTGTTCCTTCGTTTATTCTAAAAATGGAAAGCTCTTAGTAGGCTATGTCATTTTCTTGAAACTTTAAAACTTTAAGGAAATCTCAGTCTTAACGGAAAGGAGGCTGAAGTTATAATCTCCTTCCACTCCTTCGCAATACGTCAGTTCATTGCGAAGGGACGTTACCATGAAGCGGCAGCCAATCTTAGAACTGTTAGTTCTCTTTTGTTCCTTCGTTTATTCTAAAAATGGAAAGCTCTTAGTAGGCTATGTCATTTTCTTGAAACTTTAAAACTTTAAGGAAATCTCAGTCTTAACGGAAAGGAGGCTGAAGTTATAATCTCCTTCCACTCCTTCGCAATACGTCAGTTATCGTAATATGAGTTAAAGGTATGTGGACGGCATAAAGATCAGTGGGAATACTACGTGAACGAGTTCGAGCGCCACAATGTCGTTCTGCAGGTGGCCAAGTATTTGCCAGTGAAGGACCCTCAACTGGAGCCAGAGTCGTATCAGAGTGTGCTCATCGCTGCACTCTACAACCATCCTTTGCTATTCCACGGGCTCATTAAGGCGTGGAGTCCCGAGCTGTACCGTGTTGGTTTGTTTTTATGCGTTCATACGAGCCGTGAAGTACCAGTTACGATATAGTAGTAGAATCCACTGGACATCGATTAAATGAATGCTTTTTTGACAATGAAGTGACTAATGAATGCATCGTTTACCTTTATCTTACGAATTATCCTAGGCACAGAAATCACACAATGCTTCGGCTCTACATTGTGATTTTACGCGGCTTCGGGGCAGTGGGGATGCTTTTTTTCATTTCCGTTAGTTGTTGACATTATGTGTTTCATCGATGTAATGTCATCGAAGTGAGATAGACGAATGAACGGTGTTGAGTACACGTTTATTCATCGCACAGAATCAAGTATTACACAGTGGCGCAAGGTTGCTTGTCTAATATATGCCTGGCGTACTCCCCAGTGAGTATGGACTCTGTCTGTTATTATTATGAACGGATAGTTCAACTAGGTTGTTCAGTGCCTTACTGGAACGATTTGAAGCAATGTTATAAAGTAAGCCGTATGTCACACTAAAAGTTTGCTTACGCTGGGACGTTTGCCCGTCGTGAGTGTATGAATTAAATGCCAAGCTGCTCCGTTTTGAACGATTTTTAAGTAGCGAGACTTTTCCTGAATGATAAGGGAACATTTTTGGTCACTAAATATTACATTAGGCAAAAGAAGTATGATTTGCTGAGCTTGTTTTTCGGTTGTGCCCATGCTTGTTTGATCCGCGCTCATAAGAGGCAGTGCGAAAAAGAAGATATGCTGTGCATACCATAAGGCCGTATTGATCCACGCATATGAAGTATGACTAACGTTTAAAGGTGCAATAATTGATATGGCGATGAAACGAGTGATACAAGATACGCCTTCACATCCATTGAGTGCACAGCATATAGCTGCCATATACCGTGCGTTGGCCATTCTGCACACCCACGAAAGGAAGTACGACAAGGCGCTCATGCTCTATATACGTCTTAACGACAAGACCGTTTTCCAGGTCATTGAACGGTATCGTCTGTTCGATCTGGTTCGTTGTTTCTTAAACTGTTCGAAGCATAGCTCTGACCTTAGCGTTCGAAGTTTAAAGGATGTGGTCACGGTGGGCATTTTTTTTAAGGAATGAGGAAGGATGTGCATTTCCTCAGCTCTTTTGCGTTCACAGCTTTTGTTTGGAACAGCAGCCCCATCTTTGATCATCGCAGAACGCGGTTCAGCTCGTCACTGAACTTCGCTGAGGTCTTCGATGTTGCAAATGGCACGTTCGGTGCTCACTGAGCTTTCCAGCTGTTTGCGCTACGTTCTGAACTGTTGTGGCGCTAATCAGCACAACTTCATGCAAATTCGTTCAAGCAACATTTACTAACATGCGCAATGCTTTTTGTCATCAGCTAACTTCGGAGAGCTCGGCCACGGAAGGGATGGGAGCGAGATTAGGTTCAAGAGCCTTTACAGATTGCTCGATTGAATGACGAGTGAGGGGAAGGAGGGTTCATGACTTCACTTATTTTCCATTCCTTTAGACCCTGATGGATTGTTCGTCCAAACGTAGCTGAGCTTACCGCCTGCTAATTCCTGGATTGAATGTGGCCTCAACTTTCAGCTCCATCGGTACGCGTTCTCATTTTGTCCACTTTTTTGTAGTTTTTCTCTGCCTCCAATTTTTTCTCACTATTCTGAAAGCGAATAGCGTTTTGGGCTCAAAATTCGGCTCTGATTTGTGGCAGTCACCTATTATGCATACTCATACTATGAATATATCCAAGGAGGAAGGGGGAGCGCTGTGTAGACTGGATCCGGAATTGTCAGCAAAAGTGTGAGCTGCGCTGGACTCTGCTTTAGTGCAAAAATATCAAAAATGAAACTGCGAAACGCCAGTAGAATCAAAAATCGCCAAAGGAAGTCACTTTTTTGGCTGTTTGCGTAACTATCAGAACTGTTCGGCACGCTTCGCTATCCTAAAGAGCTGGCCGTCCTATGGCAACAGGCCGTTATGTTTCATGTAATTTGAAATACGGAATGCAGAAGCTTTACTCTCAAAAGAATGAAGCAAAGGACTCTTGAAGCAATTTCTCACATTTTGACCGTCTTTAGAAAGGAAAGATGCATTTCAGTGACCTTTCTTCAAGCTACCTAGAGCGCTGTAAAGATTTCTATCCGATTTCTCCCATATAACAACACTATTTTTCCAAGTATTTTTTTTTCAAGCCGCAGTCCTTCCATTACGCACACGATAGTTTGCACAGAGTTTTCTGACGTTTCATCTTGGAAGCAATAAATTTACTATGTTGATCTCAGGAACACCCTATTGGGATGGAAAGAAATGGATTTTTTTTCGAATTTTCTTCCTGTACTAAGCTCGGCTCATTCTGTTTGGTTTCACTCTAGGCGATCAGAAATGTTTTCATTTCTCCTGGTAATTTTTTTTTTTAATGAAAGCTTTTGTGATGATGCTGTGAAATTTACCTCAACCACAGTCGTCACGAAGTCCGGTCCGCGCATATACCAAAGAACCATTATCATACATTCACTGCTCGCAGCAATGTTCATCCAGACTACGTCTAAGTTAAAAGAAGTATATGGGAAAGGCAGATCTGCCATCCATTTTTGTAGTTTTGATGTGCCTGTTTCATTCGTTTAATTATATGTGGAGGTTGCCTACGTAAATGGCACTAGCTTAACTGTACTGCGTTTCACTTCAAAGGCATTCGTGGTGGATACATGTGCAGTGCGCAGTGCCGTTTTCTCTGCCGTTAGCCACTGTCGGTACATCAAATATCCGTTGAGGGCGATCTTTGTTTAAGTATCTGAGTTGTCGGATGCAGGAGACCGCAGTTTGGTATGTGTTGAGGTGAAGAACGATATTTCGAAACTGATGGAAGTGGATGCGGATTTGGCGATTCGTTTGGTAATTGAAAATGCAAGCAGCCTTCCAGCCAGGACCGTTTTGACGCAGATTGCGAAGTATCCTAAGTTACAGGTCAGTGTTTCAAACTCCCTTAATTAACTGCACTCATTTATTTCTTTAGCTTTCCATTTCTGCAATATCTAGTCCATTTAAAAACGTTTTGCTTGAGTACAAAGCGAGGCGCGTATTGTAGTTAAATCGAAACGTTAAGCGTTGAAATTTGAATATAAAAACGCGTCGTCTGCGAAGAATTAGGCCAACCACAGAATGTTATGCACGTGACGTGGAACTTTTGATGCAGCTTAGAATTGCGACATATTCTCAGTGTGTGTGAACTCTAATAAAGCTTCCCTCGCTTTCATCGTTAGTTTTATCTCACTTGCTTATTACTTTTATTCCTTTACTGGAAGCGTTCATTGGTGGCTCCATGCAGTTTTTCTAGAAGAAGCTTTTGTATGCACGAAGTAAGCCGAATAATTAATGTTTGGTAATGTGCCATATCATGCTTTCAGTTTAAAGCTACATGCGCTGCTGCTTCAAGAGTTCTTTTTCATTAGAAATGAGTTAGAATACCTTAGTCTGGCTGCTCAGGGAAAACTTATTCACAATTCACAATAAAACTTATTCACAATTAATCATAATATTCACAATAACGTTTAAATTCCGCGAAGTTTATTTAAGTATTCATAGACATCTTAATTCAGGCGCATGCTGTTCACTGGTGAACCAGCTCCAGTCCGCTCGAATCAGTTCCACTACGAACGTGTCCCTCGAATCAGTGGTGCATCATAGGTTAGAGGGGTGGATAGTCTTTTTTTCCCTGGGGGGGGGGGGGGGGTCATGTTATCGGTCACTTATTTGCTGGGAGAAAAGAGGAGAGCAGAGAGAGATGTTAGGGTTGTTCTTTTGGTTTGTTCATATTTTGAGGGAGCAAGATTGTTTTCCAAAGTAGGCTGGTATGAACTTTGAGAAGTTTAGATGGCTTATTTGAATCGATTACTGGAACGGAATGAAGGCGATGAATTTGCGAATTTAGCAGTGCGCTTATACGCCGAGCATGATCCCAAGAAATTGCTACCGTTTCTGCGAAAAAAACAATGCTACGACATCACGAAAGCACTTGAGATTTGCGAACGCAAACAGTACATCAAAGAGGTTCACATACTTCTACTATTTATTTCTGCTACGAAGCTGCTTTGTATTTTGGAGAAAATTCGGCTGAAATATTTTTTTAAAATCAAGCATATTGCATTATATAATCCCTTACGATTTCTGAGTTCTGCAGGATTCTGGATAAATTTTACCACCAGAGGTGGAAGTTCAACTATTGTGCAGCAAGTTCTGCGTCAAAAAATTGGTATTGTTTCAACATTAAGCGGCACGTTTTGGGATCGCTTAAGATAACAGTTTATAGCGTCGTTTTTCCAGCGAAATTTTCTTTCAAAATCACTTTCTGCATCATGTTAGGCGAAGAAAACAGTACTTTTCGAACGGGGAGTCGATTTAAATTTGGTATTTTTGAACAAGTTTCAGTCCCGTAGATGAACAAGCCGTTCTGTCTCTTCTAATAAGCATCCCTCAAACACATTTGCCCTACTGAGATATTTATTTGACGTGGGTTGTGATAAATTCTGATTCGCTCTATTGCTGTTTTGCCCTAATACGCATATATACGCCCATCGCATTGCTCTGCGATATCTTACGAAGCAACTCGAATCGTGTGGCTCTACAATTTAGCACATTTACACAGCACTTTAGTTTCGCATTTCAAGATCAAAATCTTGTAAAATGTTTTTTCCCACTCGCAACACAACCTCTTTGGTTGCATTTCATGATTTACACGTAACTGTTAATGACATTTAGATGGTGTTTTTGTTGGGACGCAGTGGAAACTACTCGAAAGCGCTCGATTTGCTAATGAACAAGTTGGATCGTTTGGACCTGGCCATCGATTTCTGCCGTGAGAACGACGATCGTGCATTGTGGGAGGCACTGATTGAATCGAGCATGAGCCGACCTCAACGAATTACCCAACTTCTCAACACTGCTGGCGAGTACATCAGTCCACTGGAAGTCGTCGAAAAGGTCATTATTATTTAAACAGAACTTACTAGGTTTGCTTGTTCGTGCGTTGTGTCCGTCTGTACATCGTGCTGCGACGGTAATTTCACCATTTCTTGTTCGCCTTCTCACTTTATGTTCGTTGCGTTGCTGCAGGCGAATTTCGATTCTGGTGCAGCTAGAGGACAGTTGGAATATGTTTATGGGCGAATTCCCCGAATAAAATCAGTGGGGTGCAACTCAAGGGTTGGTGGAGGTCATGAAGTTGTGAGCTCTTAACCACGGGGACAGCAGTTTCTTTCAGCTCATCTCCCTTCAAATTTGTGTTTAGATTTTCGTGGTTTCCACTGTTGAACGATCATGTTTTTGATAACGAATGCCTTTTTTTTAAATGAAAATGAGGATCCATTCTCTTCCTAAATGTTGGAATCGTTTCCGGGTTGATGATACTGTTTTATCCGGTCAGGACACCTAACAGGAAGAAGTACGGTTGGTGAGCTGAGTGGCTGTTCACGTTCGTTAAATCACCTTATTTGTGATTTTTTCCGATTAGAGCAGAGGTGGAATTTTTAATTGAGTTTATTTTCAATTACTGTAGGTTTTCTCAACATACGACAAAGATCCTGACTTTAACTAATGCGTTTGTGAATGTATGAAGTTTGTGAACTGCTTGACGTATTTCGATTCACTTATTGATTTATTGTGGGAAATACGCTGGAGGGAGTGTGGCGTCAGTTTTGTTGACCCTGCTCAATAGTACATGATTCAGATTCCTCAACGAATGGTCATACCGGGATTGCGCGATTCGTTGACAAAGATTTTACACGATTTTGAACTGCAGCTACAGATGCAAGCGGGCTGTCGTTCAGTTATGTTAGACAGTACAGATGCACTCCTGAGGCGATTCCTTGCGCAGTGTACACAACCTTCTCTCATTGACTCTACGGCCACATGCGTCCTTTGCAGGTCATCACTGTCGTTTTTCTCGATTCATTTGAGGTCGCTCTCTCTCTTTGCGCTCTAATTGATGAAAGACTTCATAGGACAGGAATGTCTTTTCAAAAGAATAGCAATGTTTGAAGAGGATGCCAACAAAGTGAAGCGTTTTGATGCAATGGTAGAAGAGGCCTATGTACGTAAAATCTTTGAAATCGTGAACGCGTGCACTGCGGCACTCGATCGATGGCAGTTTGCCTGAAAATGTATCAAAATGTTGGGATGGATGATGCATGAGGTGCTGTGATGTTTCGGTCTTGAGGGGAGAGGCGTAGCGGGAGGGAGGGGAGGAGACGATCATTATGTCATCCGTAAACTTTTAATGAGCTTATTTATCCGTTTACAGTTCGGGTGTAATGTGCGAGCAGTCATGTGTGGACGAGGAGCGCGTGCGTGAAAATGTGATAGCGTTTGGCTGTGGCCATCTTATCCATCAACCGTGCGTCGAGAGGACGGCTAACGAAGAGGAACGCAGGTCGGGCAGTTGGTCGATCGACACGGCCAGTTGTCCTAACTGCCGCCCTCATAAGGGCGTCAAAGTGATCGATTCATCATTCCGTTCTGCACACTCATGATTTCAAGGGAGGAGGGTGTGATCGTTTTATTGGTACCAATCACAGTCGACCTCATTCTTGCAGCCAAAAACTAGGAAAGCACATTGGGTACACTGAGACGGTTAGGCGAAGGCGCGGCGCGACTGTTGTTGCAAGTTGTCCAGCCTGTATATAATGTAGAATTCATTCGGCATATAAGAACAGAAGAAACCAACACTTCACCATGAAAACAAAGAAAAAGCAATAGAATGCGAGTAAAATAATTGCTTGTAACCTCTTAATACAACCAACTGCTATGGTTGACCGTTATGACCCCTGTAATAATCCCTTGTCGGGTGCCTAATACAAATATTGACCAGTTGCTACCGCGAAAATCATTCAAATATAATACCAGTGGAAAGTTTTATTTCAGCAAATTTCAGGGGCGTGGCATTAAAGCAAATGAATATAGGATAAGGGGAAGGGGTGGGAAGGGGGAGGGGGTGGGAGGTGGGATAGTGATATTTCTATTCGTGACACTGGCGAGTTGAGAATGCTGCAGGTTGCATTCATATATGCTCGTAGATATCTGATGTGGTCGTACAATTCGGAAGTTGCATTATTTTTGTCGTTCGGTATGCTTCAGCAATGTTCCTTCTTCACCATAGCACTCTTTGGAGCATAAACATGGACATTTCTGTTAGCAAATACGGCCTCGAAAACCCGTCATTTATCGCCTTTTTTGGAGGAATCTAATTATGTGGTTCAAGTATATTGCTTGTTTTTCAATTAGTTGAAGGAATCATACTTTTTGCATTTTTGATATTTCAAGTTATGAGAGGGCTCGTTTTTTTGACACATCATGGTCTCGACCGATGCACCGCTTATTGCATGTTATTCTTCACCGGAACTGCATGCATTCGACTGTTACTGATAATAATTGAGCCCTGTCGTTTAACAAAATTATGAGCCGGTGGTCCTTGGAAGGCTGAAGAATTATGTGCGGTAGTTGAGGCGCAAGTGCTAACGATAGCCGAATGTTGCGCAAATAGATTGAAGGGTTGCGCGTTTTGCCCAGTTGTAGCTTTCTTGTGTGAAACTGTCTTTTGTCTTCACATTAAGAAGTATGCAAATCTTCCTTGAAAGCAAGGAAACAAACCAGTTATTTATATGTATGTATTAGTGATGATTCTCTTCCTGAACTGTTCTGTTTCAAATTAAAAAAAGTCGATTACAGCAAAAAAGAATTCTGAAAGAACAGATTTCTGTGTTTGCAGAAATGAAATGCTGGCTTTGTCGCTTTTAATGAATGGTTTACGGAAGTGCTGGTTTGGTACAAAAGAACAGCAAGCGAGGGCATCATCTGCCATGTTTTGTCCTCTTCGAGTTCTATATTTTTGGTTGTTGTTCCTGAAAGGCATGAACTCGACTTGTGTCGTGCTTCCTGTCATAATATGCTGCTCTGTTAATCGTGGAATACGTTCTAGTATATTCACAAAAACTTTCATGTTACAAGTTTCAGAAAACAAATCAAAAAGGGAAAGGTCGCTATATGTATTTGTAGGGGCAGTCGATCACAATGAGAAGTCGCAGTTTTTCTGTGTGCAGTTGTTGACTTTGGGCAGTTTCTTCTTAGAGATCAGCTCGCAGCTATCGACTCCTCCTGGCTTGTGCGGTCGCGGTCGAGAGCTGCAAATCGTGGCCTTTTAAAACTCCGCAGTTTAATGAACTCATTCATTTTGGAAAATTCTCCATGCGTACAGTCAGAATGCCAAAATGAGTGCAGGATCTACGTGAAACAGTGTGGAAGTTCCGAACTTTAAATTTCAGGAGATATATTATTTACTAATTTTTTAATGACGATTCTGCAACTGAACATTTTGCAACGACTGAAGAGAGATTCAGAGTGCAGCGCAGCCATACTGCTTCCTCCTCATTAGACGTTAGTTTCGAGAGACGAAATTTCACGTAGAGAAAATAATTAGGCGAGAAACTTCTCGAAGAGAATTTACAACGCTCACAACGAAGATAATGTCGGCTTTCAGAATGATGCACATTTAGAAGTTGAACGCTGAGGATTTACTCAGAATAGGAATTTGCTGGTGGAAGTTCGTTGCTGCGATTTTGTTACGCGCTAGTTCTGTTGCGCGCGATGGTAACGGTATGCGAGCACATGAGGTCACAGGTGTTTGAAAAGAATTTTGAGGCAATCAAGCTGACAATTGTGAGCATCGATCGATATGGATCGTATTTAAAATGAACAAAACGGTTGACCCGTTAATGCTCCTTATTCAACGTGGGGGTTGTGATACTTTTTTTGCGATACATTTGGCACTGCATTCATCACATACCTATCAAATCTAAATGACGTAGCTGCAAACATGCATAAATGCTCATATTTACATTAAAATGCGATAAACGAGTGAGTAAACAAATCTACCATGCTGCCATTAAAGAAGCTTTTTCCTCGTCTTCCTCATAAAAATTGCGAAAAGATCTCCCTACTGGGGATAATCTTTTGCCCAATGATACCATAGGATGCGAAGGACTTCATTAAAAGTGATGCTTAACAAAGGCTGAAAAAAGGCCTAGCTGTTCGCGTGCCACATGACTTGTAATAGCAGTCCCGTTTAGAAAGATGTGCACTTCATAGTCTCTTTTGCGTAAGATCACAAAGAACTAACAATAAGTGTTTAAAAGGATGACTAACTTGGCGTAAATCGACATATGACTCTCTTCCATTAGCAGACTGCTTTTTTTACAGTGGCATAGTTGTCGAAACGCGTCACGAAAACGTTCAGACATCGCACCGTATAAGATCGGATTTATGCAACTGCAAATATTACTTACCACTTTTGAGTGCTGATAATAGCAATACGCCAAATTCGAGAATATCGTTCATTATCACAATGCACGCACACGTACTCTCAACACCTCTCAAGAACCTCAGGAACCTCGAAACACGCAAATGCATTTTGATCGGAAACAAGAGAAAAATCCGGCTAAATTCAAAAGACGAGTTAGAGGCTCGAGAGGACCTGTGACTCGTTTCATAAATAAAACATTTTCCTCATTTTTATGTAGATTTAGCTGAATGGAAGGAAATTCTAAAACGGACGTCATGAAAGGAGATGAAAAAAAGGTTTTTCTTCACGCGCTGGCAAATTTGTTTTGGCAAAACGCATTTCTGCATATATGCACGTGTATGGCATGTGCACATTAATTCTGTCCGATGGTTTCAAGTAGGTAGAGTTAAGAAATTTCGTTGACACAGTCTATGCTCCAGGCTCACTTCCTATCCACAACTCCAACTTGAGGTCAGTACAACTCCAAATTGCTTCATCGATCTTTATGAGGTCAGTACCTCTTAAATGAAAAAAAAAAGTTGCAAGCAGCGATTGGCAGGGATGCATTTCTCATCGGTCAAGTAGCAAAGAAAAATCTTCGATAGAAGATTTATGCCGGCGGTCAGGTCCAGTAAATTTCAGTTTTCTTCATTTCAAAATTGACTCATTTTGGTTTCTGGAAATGACTCATTTGGTGGATGAATTTACGCCACCCGCTGGCATGCATTTCCACTTGTTCTGCGACCTGATCGGTTGAATGTGTAATCCACCGGTTGGAAATGCGTGCAAAATTTCACCTCCAGGAGGTAGTGATGGTAGCCGACCGGCATTTTCTTGGATGAATAATTACGTTTCAGCAGGTCGGCAACCGATCGAAAATCAGTTTCGCATTCGTAAAATGGTTATTGCCGAAGGGCTTCTGGTCGGTAACCGAGCGACATTTTTGAATTTTTCTATTTTGAACGAATTTTGGCTGCCATAAAGTGCACTGGGTTAGCACCCAGCCGGACAAAATTCCGATCGGCTACCACCACTGACAGAAATGAAGATTACACGGCCCAAACTTGATATCTCCGGTTTCAGTGGTTCCCAAGTTGACACTATGACACATACAGGCACGCATGTACATACATACATACACATGTGAAGCAGGCATCCGCATTATGCGCTTTGCAAGCTGCAAATTAGCCGAAGCACATAAAAATTTGAATAATTGCATGAGAGGTCATGTCAGTTGAACAGAAATTTTCACCATTTGCAAACCGTATTTGAAAGTAGCTGATGGGTTGGTCGCCAAATGCCGCGTCGTACCGGCCCCTTGGCGCGCCTTCCCATTTGTTGTTCGTTGATTATGCTTATCTACTGTCTCGGCATTGCAAAAACAATTCGCTTTTTTGTTTATTATCAACAAGCTACTACTACCTATACAATGTGAAACATGTCATTTTTGCAAAATGCAGGTCTTCAGCTGTCCTTTCCCCATCCCCCCTTTCCCCTCCCCCACCACCACCATAAATTTGAGCTGGTAAGGTGTGAGGAAGCAATAACAGCAGGAAACTCCCTTCATCAACGTCATATGCGGTTGCTGCTTGTATAAAATTAAGCTGTCGACGATAAGCAACCGCTGCATTTGCTGGCATAAGAATACCAGTTCAAATACCTTCTATGAATTAGGTTCAATTTCGACTGTGACGAGTCAATTTCATAGAAACTAAACATTTGTTTATTTTGAAGCCATCATTAATTCGATGAAAGGCGTCAAAAGCTTTTGCTCTGATAAATTTGTTGCCCATTTTATTTCCGCTGGTGATATTTTCAGACTGTCTGGTGCACAACCCTCTCCCACACAGTTACTACACCAACGTTTCACAGTGTACAGGGGAACGTCCACTGAGAAAAAAAGACGAAGATGATGTACGAATCATCAAAACAAAATGAATATGTCATTAAGACCTGTTAGCATATGCAAGAAGTTGAAATGAAGTTTGTACAGCAAAAAAGAAATTGCTGTCTTCTGTTTCCCAAAAAATCGGTTCGGGATAATAAGCCGCCTTGAGCGCAAAACGAATGTTCTGAGGTAGCCAACAAATTGCGAACGTCAATATAATTACCCAAACGAGTTTCGTTATTCGACGCTTCACTCTGAAAGCAACTCATTTCCGCTAGTCACTCCTATAAGCATCAAAATTAAATACTTTTCACAAGGAAGCACCCCAAAAAAAAAACTATTTCTTGCCCACTCGTTTTTATGGTTGCGTTTCGAACATTTAAAAAAAGAGTAACTAAACAGCGCGCAATTGTGCTTACTTTCGTATTTTCGTACATCATAGAACCGGTTCGATATATTGCAAATGAATGAATAACATCGAATACGTTCATATTAAATCAAGCGAACCGATCGTACCGACCTCCAGTGGTTTCCGTATGTTAAACTCTCATTTATAAACATAGAAATCACGATCGCACAATGTGTTTTGCAAACACGACAAATCTGTGTTTGCAAAACGCATTGTGCGATCGTGTTCATAAAATTCATAAAATAAATTGAGGAGTATTTAGGAAGCGGAAAACTTAGCAATAAACAAATATTTTGTTGACAAAGACGCTCTGAAAAAAAAAAAGTTGATTTTGATTACGATGGCAATATGCGAAAAAATATGAAGAAAAAAATGAACGCATTTCGATTGCGTGCACTCGCGCTGTACGTTTCTGTGACAAAGCAAGCATTGCGATATAACCAAATCGATCATCACATTTCGAAATATTTACTCGAATTATGTGCAACCATGCCAAACATCGTTTTGCACGCAAATGAACACGCTTTCAGAGCAATAATCTCACTCTTACTCATCACACATTAACGTCGCATTCCATAAATATGTGACGATTTCGTAAATAGACAGACAGATGGTACGAATCGTGATGGTGAGAAGCGAGCGGAAATGGGCGAAACAAAAAATGAAATTATAAAGAAATGTCATATTCGTGATTGTGTGTTCCGTATAACCGTTCTAAACGACAACAATGTCATGTAGACTATTGCGTCTTTCAGTAAATATATTATTAAAAAAACCTACTTGAATGCTTCCTTGGAGACCTTCAATCCTTCTTTACTCCTCCATAAGCTGCGTACCATCATAACATAGAGAACGCAGATTATACCCAACGGCATTACATAGGCTCCTACGTTGAAGCCGACGAAAAATGCAATTGCCTCTGTCTGAGAACACTGTTCATCAACAGTTTTCAAGAGATATATAAAGGTTTGCCTAACAAGAAATTAGAATGAGGACTACGATAAGGCACGTTTGTGACCAAGTTTTCCTCTATGGATTTCAACCTTCTATAACAGTGACAAGCTATGTCCGAATTTCCATATAATTTGAAGGTCGCATAATTAACAACAGTTGCTATAGTGCACATTTCTCGTTTATATTTGCATACGTTTTCTTATACATTCCTGAACGCCGAATAGAGCGCACAACTTGTGAGCTCATTGTTCAGTCAAGTTTTCATTGACATAATTCGCAAAACTCCTCTTCGCCTCCTCTCAATTATAATTAGGAAGTTCTTTATTACACTTATAATTTATTCATGAAAAAAAGCTCTAAATGCGCATTTATGCTGTCATAGTTGTTACACTGTGCGCTTTTCGTTGCTCTATCTCAATTTTACCTCGCTATCTTACTCCTACTTAAATACCTTACAAATGCTCCTTTCAGAAAAAAAAACTGTTTTATTTAATCGTTTTTGCTGGTAGTTGCTTCATATATCTCACATGATGGATAACAACGAAAAAAAGCCTATTTTGTTCAAATCAACATTAGCAGTGGATATTGAGAATAAAAAGCGAACAAAAGCAATAAGAGACCTATTAAATGTCGTTTCATGGTGCTCTTTCATTTGGCTAATTGCACAGTTGCTATAGCAAGATTGGCTTCACCATTTGAGAAAGAAGATGATTGAAAATTGGGGGAAAAATGACAAAAAAGTAAATTTAGTTTCGTTTGGGAACGGCATATGAACAAGAATCACAAATATCTTCTACAGATATCGAAAAATTTCTCCAATTACCTTTGTTGCAGAGGTGAGCGCTATAGCGACCGAATCAACACAAGTACCTAACTGCTGGCCCTGAAAATTTGGTATACTATATAGAACGATTTAAAAAAAAGACGATTATAGGTTCCCATAGAAGGCATTGAAAGGCTTAGCTATATCCATTTTCTTAAACTCTTCTTTTTTTCCGCAGCAAGGTTTGCACATTGTTAATCTTTTAGCGTTGTGATTCAATCATTTCTTGCAGCAAATCGTTCCAAATGCGACAAAAAATGGCGCATTGCTGAAGACTTAAGTTTCCATTGTTCTCAAATCATCAAAATGAGCGAACGCCTATTGCAAATCGCTCATCGAGAGAGAAACCATACACTCTCTCATAATTAATTTTGCTCATCAAAATGCATCTACCTAGTGCAATTAAGCAGCTCATCTACGAATGTACGCAAATCCATGATCTAATATTGAGATTGAGAATATTGTGGAAAGTTTCCGGACTTGATCATTGTCCTTATTGCCCTCATTTGGTCACTGATAGCCTTCAAATGAGCTCGCGGACTTTCTAATGGAAACGCTTAGGTGAATGAACAAAACGAAATGCATGCATTCGTACACGTAAGATGAAAACTCCAGTTGTTTTCAGAAGTCTGGTCACATTTATTTTTAAAAACAAGCAAGTCCCAACGTTTGCTCTTCTTAACAGCGTTGTGATGTTATGCGCCCTTACCATAATATTTGGAGTTCAACTGTGTTTAGCTACATGCATAACATTTCGCTGACGGTAATATACAAATCGAAAAAACTAACTCTACTTGTGTTAGCGAACGCTATTTAGTCAATGCAATCGCAACAAAGTCACAATAGACATAAACAAATCATGAAACGTTGTTGCGGATAGCAGTACAGGTAACGAAGATAGCGCACTAAACATGTACGGTTTTTTCGATTTCTGCATGGCGCACTTTTGTTAAAATGACAAGCAAACGGAAATAAAGTGCACAAAAATTGAGAAACTTTTGGAGATGACGGTATGACAATGCGAAATGTGTGCCATATGTGTATTCTTATAAAGTTTTATGACAATGCTATCAACTCTAGCAATAAAGTGCGCAGTATATGATATGTGCAAGAAAAAAAACAATCATGAAATGAAATAATAAACCTCAAATTCATATCTGAAAACACCGATATTCCTTAGGGCGGGTAGATTGCAAAGCAAATTCAAAATCCACATCAACGCACATGCTCGTACAACGTTTCGCATGTTTCGCACATGCATCGCAGTCACTGGACAAACAACGGCCTGCAAGTGAAATCGATTCTAGAAAATATCGCCGAAACAACTATCGTAAAAGGGTAGTTCATGTCTATCGACTACGTAAAGTATTCGATTCGAACAATTCGTTGAGCAAAACCTTTACTGACAATCTTTCAAATGCAAATATGAAAGCACATTCGGGTATCTTGTATTGCTGCATCTACATGCAGTTTGAATTCGGTGAGCTGAGAAAAGCAACGAAAATGTTAAAACTTTCATTCTGGTGTCTGTAAAAATCAAACGACCTTCAACTGAAGTCCGTTGACTGTACCGCTGATCCCTCCCCTCTAAAGATGTGCTACTATAGTATTCAATCCTTATGGACGACAAGTTGTTCGCCGTCAAAAAGTTGTAAAATTCGCAATGGTCGTCTCTCATTTATTTCATATCGTTTCCACTAGTGATAATGAGCGCCTTGCATCGACAAAGGAGCTAATTAGTAGATGAAAAATGAAAAAACAAGACAATAATGCTTGGTTGGACGCCTATGCATTGATACAGTTTAAAAAATTTGCATATGGAACGGTGGTCATTCGGAGACACAGCAGTCATTCACTAGATTAATTCGAATTATAGTAAAGTTCATCCTCACTTAACTCCCAGTGATTTCAATCGGAGGAGCATAACCCTCAAATTTCAGGACTTCTTGAGAATTGAAGAAGTGATCCACCAGCGTGCAGCTCGACAAGCACTTGAAAAACCAGAAACTTCTGGAAATTTTGAGAAAAAGTCGGCTAGAACCTTAAGATTTTCGAGGCATTCGATATCACTAGCAGTTATGCGTCTCTGGAAAGCTTTTTCGTATGCTATTTCAATTGTTTGGAGGTAATTTTTCGCTCAAAAATCGTCAGCGGCAAAATTTACTTCTAAAATCGGTAACCCGTAAACGTGGCCGTGGAATAGCGACCGCCATGGATGTTCGAAAAGTGAAGAAGACAGGATGCCATGTGCGATTTGAATATCTATACTTCTTTATACCGTTTTCTTAATGAACCATTTCTGACTGCGAACAGCGATGCACAGATAAGCCTTACAAATTGATCACCTTATAGAAGCATCGTGCATTCAAAGTACAACAGCGTTCTGTTGTACTTTGAAGGACAACAGTGTTCTTAAGCATATCCTTCATAGTGGTCAATTGTACCATAAAGAACGTCGACGTGGACGCCGTAGAGTTCCGTCAAAAATAAGTATTTAAACGAACGTGTTCAACTGACTAAATGCTTGCAAACTATAGCGAAAACAGCATACTGAAATGCCGTAAAAATAGCGAACGTTAACTGTGAGTTTGCTTTTATGAGTTGCGCAAAAGATATCCGTAAAGGAGAAATTAATAACTCACGAGAAAACGATCAAGTGCAAGTATAACAAGCGTCCAAACGGAGGCGTATGCGGTAACGTATTGTAAATAGATTGTCAGATAGCAAAACGCATCCGGAAATGGCCATGGCTTTGCGTAACTATAGACGGTGAACGGCACACAGAACATCAGAAACATCAGATCGGCGAATGCAAGATTTGTTATTAGCGTATTCGTACTGAAACGTTACATCTCGTTGAATGTTTTCCTTTTACTCGCTCTCTCTCTCTCGAAAGTATTAACGAGTTCATCGGTTATCTCCTCCTATGGTTATTATAGCATATTCAATGTCATAGACAGAAAAAAAACAGGAACAGTTTGAGTTTCCGATTTCCCGCATAGGCACTCTTCCTCATTCTATCGAAAATCGTCTGTCCTCGAAGTATACACAGCAATGCTACCACTAACCAACCCTATCCATCATTCATGAACCCTTCCCACCTGTATCGTCTTTCCGTCGATCCTTCGCCGTTTCAGGGCCAGCCAAACAAATAATTTCTAAGTGAACCTGTTATGAAGTGTGCGATTGAGCGCAAACACAGTGAGGACTGCAGCGTTGCCAATTACACCGACGATCATGATAAAACAATAAACAACTGGCACGACTGTAAGGTGGATTTCCACCATGACCGCGCATCGATCCTCCTGAAAAACGACACTTAGCACTACAACCCAACCGCACGTCCACGCCACATAACACTCGTCGAAAGCGTTACTCTTAACAACGCAATGCGTTATTCTAACCGTTTTTTTTTACCTGACATACGGCGAACGTTTCGTTCACGTTTCAAGTAACAAGGAAAATTGTCTTCATTAGTCAAAGCTCGAGCACATATGTCAAACATAAAATGCGCACGCTTTGACGGTAATAAGTAGAAAGGTTTTTAATGCGCAGCGGAGTGACATTAAAATAACGACGCTAAAATCATTTGAGCTCAAGCAACATCATCAACTGACAACGAATGAAATAATGGAACAGAAATAGTGTGCATAACAACTGAGAAACAAGTGTATAAATTTCAGTAGTGAAAGAGAGTACTGTGAAAAAAATAAATGAAAAAAAAACGAAATAATACGAATGCTAAATGCGAACAGCCCGTTCAACGAACGAAGCTGAAGCTTCAGCCAAAAAAGTAAAGTACTACCTAACTGATAAATGGAAGTGTTATTTTTAAAGTACGATGATTATTAATTGTGCCATGCTTAACTTTGCAAGCGTTATCAATTGAAAGAGAAAAATTTAAATCAAAGCAGTGACCGCAAACCGAACCGAAAGTATGAGACGCAGGCCGTATGTTTCTGTAGACAGCGAGAATCATACGTGAGCACACTCATTCGCACATGCATCGCTCGTGAGACGGGTCATATTGCATAATCGTATGGTGCGTGTCTTACGTTCATCTTTTGCTATGGCCCCTCAATCGCTCGAAATGCATGCAGCCCGTCATCAATAAACAACAAACTCTTTTTGAGTTAAGTATGCGGAAACTCAGCCGCTCCAATACTGCGTTTTTCCGATAAATCGCGAAAAAAACGCATACTACTGATCTTATTTCTCTGTCACATTTTTAGCTTTTTGTAATTAGATCTATCTCCCCGGAAATTAGCAAATGTCCTTCACGTCAAGAATGAGTGATGAGAATGCAAAAAAAAAAACGACGGAATTCTGTTTGGGATTATGGTGATCGTTACATTTGAAATAATAAGAACGAACAAAAAAACATTAGAAACGGACACACAATATTGGTGTCAAATCCTTGGTCGCTCATCAATTATAGAAACATTGGCTATATTACGAGTATTGAAGAAGACGAAAGTTGTTTGCTTCAACGAAGCAATAGAAGAAAGGAAATGATAGGAGGCGATGAAAGAATTTAAAAAGACGAAACGAACAAATGAATAAAACGAATAGGAAGTGAGCATCGACACAACATTTTTCGACTTGTTTAACAGTCCTAATGTATCGCTCAAGAGATGAGGTACTTATACCAGCGTAAAAGGGCGACAGTTCGCTACGTATGCTTTTCGATAGTAAGGAGTGCGTCTTAAGGCGTGGAAAAGGCAATGATGCCTTAGTGCCTTAAATCAGAACGCCCCTTAATGGCGATCTGGAAAGACGCAGTTCCCAGTGGATTTGGGAAGACTGTCTCACCAATATCGTGTATCGCGTCATCATCACACGTTAAGTGTTCCGTTAATTGCCAGAACGCACTCATGATGATGAAAATTTATACTGAAAAACACGACAGTTCTCGAGTGGTCACTAACTGCTCCCGTTTCAACCACTCAATGAACCCAATAAGGTCAGCTTACAGCGCACAATAATCAACGGAAGAATTATTCAGGAGCTAATGCAATTTCAAGTCATCGGCAAATAATTTGTGCATACCTGACAAATTGTCAAACACGTTGTTTATGGAAACCAGAAAGAGTTGTAGCCTCCGAAGCACTTCTTTGATGCATGTCATTAAATACTTCGTGGCTACAGGACAATGATTGCTTTGGCTTGACTCGGGGGCGAACGGTTAACAAGGAAATATTCAACACATTTCAAGAGAGATCTCCGTATTCCATAGGTTTCGTGCTTGTATGCTAGTTGTATTCAGATTAAATTATAACACCAAAAGCTTTTGCGTAGTCCATATGTACGACATCAATTTGAATTTTCTGATTTAGAGTAGTAATGCAATCACTCATAGTCGATAATAACTGCCACAGTGTAGACATGGCGGACATAAAGCCATTCACTGTACTGCATTAATTAGTTCATCGATCAACAGGTAATACAGCATTCCATCCTTCACAATGATTTCCGTGACTTTACATACGGACGCTGTCAAGCTTATTGGTCGAAAATAGAAAAAAAAGTTATTAAATCACAATCACATACGAAAGGCTGAAAACATTACACGGAAGTGGACGAACAAAGAAACCTAAAATTTTCAGATATTCTAAGATGGCAATATAATTTTGCAAAATCACTTAGCCGGAAATTGAATCAAGTATTGGAACTGGAAATGGGGTTGAAAATTAAATCAAACACATCAACTGGTGTTCTAAGGCTACCGAAATGTTGTCCTAAAATTCTATCAAACAGGGTCGCTCCATTCATTAGCGATATACAGTGTGAGTTATTCGTCAGGATGGCTGAGTTAGAGAGTGGAGCCATGAAGTGGGGAGGACAGTGAAGTATGAGGTCGCAAAAAAATAGAAAACTTTTAGCGGAGGTGAAACTCTGCTAAGAGAGTTAGAAAACTCTTTACTGTAATTTGCAAGAACCCAAACAATGATCAGAGTAAGGAACAACTGGCACTGATGGAACGGCAGCAAACTTGAATTATGAAGCGCCATCGAAAACTTCGGATCTTTGAAAATTCCAAGTCTTCCGCGCAAATTTTAATGAGATAAGATTTTTTTAAAGCTTTACTTCTTTTTTTTTCGCTTTCCACATGCAAATAAAATAACACATGCAGCATAAACATTGTTTCGCCTATACGACTCGTAGAAATTATGCGTTTCCGTCACTACTACCTCAATGATACACAGCATTTGGCGTGCATTAGGTATGTAGGACGAAAAGGAATGAGAAGCATGGACTCTTCAAATGAGCGTTTCTCAGTAAAACATCAATTATTTGTGAACACAGGTATAGAATGGCTCTCAACAACAAACGTACCTCACTACAACTCTCGGCCAGCATTACGGAAGTAAACATAATCTAACATTTTAAGAGAGATCCTGACTAAAACGTGAATACAGTGAATTTTGTCCACTGGTGTGCAAGGAATCGCTTAATACCTGTTTATCAAGCTACACAGAATGATCGACTCAGTGAAACTCTCGTGAAACGAATCCGCAACTTTCAGTCAGTGTCAAACGAGCACAAAAGTTAACGCACTTCTTGCTGACTTTCTTCTATGCGATTCAATCATTGTCTGTTTATGAATGCAACATAGAGGAAGATGGGTGAATTTTGTGCCTGTTTCTTTTTTAATTATAAAATATATCGAACTGATTTCTTAACATTTAAAATCAAAAAGTTCAAAGAAACCTAAAATTTTCAGATATTCTAAGATGGCAACATAATTTTGCAAAATCACTTAGCCGGAAATTGAATCAAGTATTGGAACTGGAAATGGGGTTGAAAATTAAATCAAACACATCAACTGGTGTTCTAAGGCTACCGAAATGTTGTCCTAAAATTCTATCAAACAGGGTCGCTCCATTCATTAGCGATATACAGTGTGAGTTATTCGTCAGGATGGCTGAGTTAGAGAGTGGAGCCATGAAGTGGGGAGGACAGTGAAGTATGAGGTCGCAAAAAAATAGAAAACTTTTAGCGGAGGTGAAACTCTGCTAAGAGAGTTAGAAAACTCTTTACTGTAATTTGCAAGAACCCAAACAATGATCAGAGTAAGGAACAACTGGCACTGATGGAACGGCAGCAAACTTGAATTATGAAGCGCCATCGAAAACTTCGGATCTTTGAAAATTCCAAGTCTTCCGCGCAAATTTTAATGAGATAAGATTTTTTTAAAGCTTTACTTCTTTTTTTTTCGCTTTCCACATGCAAATAAAATAACACATGCAGCATAAACATTGTTTCGCCTATACGACTCGTAGAAATTATGCGTTTCCGTCACTACTACCTCAATGATACACAGCATTTGGCGTGCATTAGGTATGTAGGACGAAAAGGAATGAGAAGCATGGACTCTTCAAATGAGCGTTTCTCAGTAAAACATCAATTATTTGTGAACACAGGTATAGAATGGCTCTCAACAACAAACGTACCTCACTACAACTCTCGGCCAGCATTACGGAAGTAAACATAATCTAACATTTTAAGAGAGATCCTGACTAAAACGTGAATACAGTGAATTTTGTCCACTGGTGTGCAAGGAATCGCTTAATACCTGTTTATCAAGCTACACAGAATGATCGACTCAGTGAAACTCTCGTGAAACGAATCCGCAACTTTCAGTCAGTGTCAAACGAGCACAAAAGTTAACGCACTTCTTGCTGACTTTCTTCTATGCGATTCAATCATTGTCTGTTTATGAATGCTGTTTAAGATGGATGAATTTTGTGTCTGTTTCTTTTTTAATTATAAAATATATCGAACTGATTTCTTAACATTTAAAATCAAAAAGTTCAAATTGGCGCATGAACAACGATTTGTACATAGGCAAAAACATACACAATAACTAATGAACCACATAATACCTCATACGACCCTATACACTGTACGACTTCCTTCAAAACTGAGTGTCAGTGACGAGATCGGTTGTTTGCAGTAAAATTGTTAGTGTTCTATCTTTCTGGGACTAAAGACAATTGCAAAATAATAATTCATAACTCGATAATATGAACTAAAAAACCTCACCCAAAATATCAATCAATTTTCATTGGCCCTTACATACGTTATGCGTACCTATCGCCGCAATAACAATATGGTATTATATGACTGTCGCGTTGGAACGAGTTAGTTTGCCACAAAAAAAATGAAAAGCTATTTCAAGTGAAAAGAAGATGGAGAATAAAAGTGGCTATATGGGAATGCTGCGCAAACGTTATGACCATGCTATGGCAAATATAATTCTTTACATAATCCATGCCCCACAAACGCTTTTTCGACTTTGTTTGTAAGTAAGTACGACCTGGAAGCATTGTTTGATGATACTGCCGCCTAATCGCAAAAAAAAAGCGCACTATTCTCCTCAATTAAGACCGATTCGATCGAGCGTCATTGCAACGGTTTCCGTGAAGCATCCACGGATCACCCGACAATGCTTTATTTCTTACGCGTCAAATTTTGACATCTCGAAAACAACACTTCCAATTTTCATTTGCCAAGAAAATGATTAGTGCACTCAACGTGACAACTGCAATGAAATCTACGCTATACATAAGCGATTGTACACCGTTCATAGGCAGTTATGTGCAAAAATCAGATGATTTACTTCTTCTACTCCCTCATTCCCCTCC
>JPKZ01002974.1:35731-68619 GCA_000803305.1 Toxocara canis | reverse complement strand
GACTGTATCCCAATCAGGCACTCTAAACTGTCAGTAATAATGATCAAAAATTTTGGTCGGATAACATCGGCGTTTTTCGACTACGTAAGTTTGTCCGATTTTCCCAGTAGTAGTGGCCTTATCCATTCTAACTTCTTTTTTGTTTACGATGAGCCTTAGAGCACCACGAAAACCGTACGACGTTTCTGGAAGACGAATGAAAACGTAGTCGGCAAGCGGGACTCGAACTCGTATCCTTCGACATCAACCATCCTGAAATTAAAACAGTTCACACATGCTCGTTACAGTTCATTCAGTACACCATTCGTCCGGCAAGTGGAAGGATGTAGATTCGAGCTCAGCTTCAGTGAACCTACCGTATCATTGAGTCTGCATCAAGCTGAAAAATAGCTGTGAGAAAAAAACCGACCCAAATATTTCTGAAATTGACTGATTAACCTATACTTTAAAAATCGGTAACCTTCCCTAAAAATAAAAGCATATGTAAATGCTCCGCGACATTGCAGATTCGTTGTTTCGGGAAAGAAATGACGAACACAAATAAACGAACCAATTGTCGAAATTATGAAAATTTCACATAAACAGAAGTCGAAATATGTTTGTACATTCGAAAAGTATGGTTCAATTGTTATAACGTGAAGTATTACTGTAGCCCGACAAAGGTGGTAATCTTCGGATCAGCTCAAATCATCTTCTGTAACTTAATCATTCAGTGAGCGCTCAGTTCTTCGTCGTTACGGGAGCATAACCATGAGATACGCCGAATACAAAGACACCGAACTGTTTTTGCTAACAAATGAAGGGCACCCGGCGTTGGGTCTAATGAATACAACGTCTAATGAATTCGAAGAAACGACCGATCGCTCGCGAACAGTCGACCGCAATATCCGGTGCTCACCATTTCAAATAGACGCACTCTTGCTCGTTTCAAGCATTGCGCCAATATCTTAGCCTATTGAGAACGCCTTTGCAAACGGAACGCTTCATTACTGTGGTTGAATTCAACGAAATATCATAAGAGGATCATCTCGCACGTAACAGCAACATCATGGCATGTTTCTGAAACCTTATTCGCTGCCATCATTAACATACCAAGCATTCAGAAACCGCATAGAGGACAATGTCTATTTGTGATAGCACAGCGGTTGATTTCTCTCTCAGAAAGAAGGGTTCCTCGTCGTTACAGCCTGGAGAAAAGGAATGGCGACCCTTTATTTGGGACAGAAAAGCTCCCATCTGGGAAGGGAAGACTGCTATTTCAGGGGACAGCCCCTATCTATCCTTAAAAATCCATGAGTTCCTCCTGACGTCTTTACTTGATTCCACGTATATATGTTTTCCGCCAAGGGATGTAAAACACAAAAAGCGACTTTTTACGTATAGAGGTTTTGTTCGCATGCTTTCCCTATCTTTAGTAATTATAAACCAGCCTGAGATTGGTGAGAAAAAAGTGTGAAAAAGCCAAAGACGATGATGCATTGGTCACAGTTGCTAAGTGCCAACGCCATCATATTGTGGCCAAATGGTCTATGCTGCATCGCTAACTAAACAATTCCTTCTGCGCCGTTTTGCAATTGCCTACTTAATCGTCGCATACTCTGAAAAGGTGTTGAAGGATGTTTTGGCGCCTCGATTGTGCAATGAAAAGTCGCGGGACTGTCAAGTTACGTCCAGCAATTCGGATGTGATCGAAGAAGGGAATTTGAATTACGCCGGGTAGATTTGTGTGGTGTGCAGAAGAAAGCGGTACATTATGTGAAACATTGTTGTGTTTTATGTGATCACCACAACAACAACCTTTTTAATGACCGGTGATATAAATACGACAAAAACTATTCCGAAAGAACTGGCAAGCCGATCGAAGCGTTAAAGTTTAGTAGTTGGGTTTTAGCAAAATTCTTTTGGTTCTCATTTTAGTTGCAAATTTCTCATGCCTATCGAATACACATAAAATCGTTGTTTGTTTTATTCAATCAAACCTTATAAAAGAGGGTTTACAAAGAGAAAAGTTGTGGAAATCATTCTATCAGAGCGAATGCAGTCAACTCAATTGACGATGAATAAGCCGAATGTGATGGCGATGACAACGAAAATAAAAGATTCTCGAGCAGCCGTTGCAAAAATTAAGTATTCATCTTCATAAGCGTTAAGCCAGATCTTTCATTGATCGTTATATTTGCCGGAGTTGCTTTAAACGTGCACGCTAAAGTTACACAAAAACACGACGCTTTCGCTGTTCGAACCACCTTAAAGCACACTAAAATTTCGAACACTCTCATTGCAAGCAATGCAACAGCACTTCCAGCCTTTACATTCTATTTAAACCGTAACCAGCATTTGTCGCACAAATGAAAACGAAAATTAAAATGTGGGATGATTTCTGAGAAATGAAGCTCCGTCGAACGGCAAGCGTCGCTGCAAAAAGCTCTGCTCTCTTAAAATGTCTGAGCGCTCTGAAAGCTTAGCTGCAACTGGCAATATCGCATCTTAGTTGCAATATGCAGCATCGTTGTCGTCAGAAGGGAGTCATTTCACAGTAGTCATCTTAAATGACTCATCTTGTAGTTTGTATTAGATCTCGGCTCAAAAAAAATGAAAGTGAACAGTGCGTTGGTCGATTTATTTTGATCTATTTTTAACCAACACGATTTCTAAATTAATACACATGTACCAATCACAGCTGCTCTTGAAGTTTCATAGGTCGCTCTTTACCGCAACTTTTATGATCATTCTCAGTAATACTTTAGGATTAGCACGGAATTCCTTAGAGAGTACTTAACTATGAGGAACTCACCTAGTCGTTTATCTTTATCGTATACAACACAACACTAGAAGTCTAAACTTTCCATTTAAACCCCTCAGTGGTCACTAAAGAAAGGCCATTCGGAATTATTTGACGCTGAAAGCTTACATTCTGCGAAGCACTCCTTCGGTTAAGCCTTTGGTGTAGCAATGTGAAATAGTGCAACTGTTTGAGTTATTACTATATATGAATGTGTTAAAGTTAAGATGTTAAAGTAAATGACCATAACTTTAACATCTTATAAAGATGTTAAAGTTATGGTCGTTCCGCTCAAGATCATTAGTGACTTGAAGTGCCGTTGCACACCGTAGTCTTTATCGATTCGGCTCAATTAATGCTACCACGAAATGACTTTTGTGACTCCTTTCGTCTATGCCATCCATCTTCATAATGCATGTGTTTAATAAGACTTCAAGAAAAAAAAAATCTCATACGTCTCAGTATTGAAATTTGTTTTTAGTGTTTTTCTAGAGTGTGCATTTGAGAGTGCAGCATTGGCGAAGGAGTGTGCTATGAATTTGTTTTTTTTGGTTCCGTTGTTGCACAGAAAGAGATGCACCAATTTAGGCTAAAGAACCTTATCAAGACCGATGATGACAGCAGCACAGTACTAAGACGTATGCACTTATAATCGCGAATCATTTGTTGATACTACTGCGGAGAATTTAGGATTTAAAGCAACGCATCATTTTCACTGAAGACTTACACTAGTTTCGTTCCTTTTATTGAAATCCAACTATCAAATCTGGCTGCATTTCTTCATATGTGGTGCCATCATTGTGCTACGATCGTTCAGGTTACAGTTTTTTGGAAGCAGAATGTCAGTGCGAACAAGATAACCGCATACTGAACAATCAGCAGCTATCAAATACGTTGATAAAAAGATGAACGATTTAGTGCCTAATGAAGTCCTTTAGCTTATGTTGCATATGGAACGGCTACAGATCACCGATGAGAACTCAATAACGGCTAATGAGGAGAGCAATCGAACGACAACTTTAAATAAATTGCGCTCAATTCACCGTGAATATTATATAAGGAGACAATCAACGTCATTTCATTGACATTTTTTTTTCACTCTAAGCAAACTTCTTTTCGAAGCGTTCACATGTAAATGTAGTAGCATGATAACTCGTGAAGAAATTAGAAGCTTATAGAGATTGCTCTCGTTTTCGAAATATATTTCATTTCGCTTCTCAAAACGAAACATCGAATTTTTCACTATTCTCGCTATGCTTTCACTATTCTCCGATGTCGCTTCAGAAAAAAAAACAATACTCACTAATTACCAGATTCTTAATTGCTACTACAAAAAAAAAGCATAGAAGTTCGCAATATAAGCGTGGTGGACGAGAAGGACGGAAAGGGGGGGGGGAAGGGGGAAGAAATATAAAAAATTACTTCTTATTTTAGAGATCTTTGTGATGCACGCAAATGAAACGTTCTGACCCTGATGAGATTTCAGCTCACAAAAAATAGCACAGAAATCGAACGTTGATCATAGAGCATTTGCACATTTGCTAAAGGAAAGAACGATGAGAACGGTCCGGAGAATGTACGAAATAACTCACAAAACATTTCGCATGAATCGTGCTCACCAATCGTCTATAATCAAAATCGTTTTACAGAAAAAGTTACACCCAAAGACTTTACAAAACCAAAATATGACACCTAGTGCTGCTTATGAAGCACGTATCGATCGATAGTCATGCAACGATATATAAGTAAACAGTCTCATAAACAAACTCATCCGAAATATCAAGCGAAAAGCAACATTTAGCGCAAAAATGGTATCTATGATGTTAACGGGTTTCTTTAACGGAAATTTAGCACTTTTTCTTCTTCAAAGATATTTTCCATTTCTCTGGTCCTTCTGCAATTGTACTTTTGGAATTTACAGTGCAAATTAGGGAGACGCGAAAAGTATCAAAATGGTAATGCACGTTGTATGATAACAAAAAAACGTCACCAGTGACGAATTTAATTGAAAAACAGTTTAGGTAACTATTTATCGTACCATTTAACAGCATGCTTTTTGTAAAGAAAAAAACAGCCATGATGCAACCGGTTGCCATGCCCACTCCCCTCCCCCACCCCCAAAAAAAACCCAAACTAGCAAAATGAGGTGAGAGGAATTTTGCTTACGATTCGAAAAACAGCTTGTTAAAAAAATGTACTACAGAAACATTCCGGGACATTTTCAACCAATTGATCTTCCATTACCTCAAAAATAAACGTTATTCAGTGTTAAATCCTAATATATCGCTGGGCCTCTACTGTGAAAACTTCGAAACACCAAAAAAAAAATTTTTATTGAAAATTTAATGTAAAGTAGATTTGAGTAAGCTTTAGTGGTGTAAATTGGTAAATGTTGCGAAATTTTGAAGTGAAACTTTCATGTGATTCCTAATATGATCGATGGAAACATAAAAGTTATATTGAAATGAAAATGTTCCTAAGAGATTGAAATTAAATAGGCAATGCGATTGAAGCCTTACAATGATAGTCTTTTTAAAAACTGAACGCTTTTGTGCTAATGATTAGTTCCTATAGAAAATGAAGAGAATTCTAGATGTAACGTTTTTCAACATCTAAGGGAATCTGATGTAATGCGATTAGGAATACATGCATAATCCGAAAAAATATCGGTATGCGCACGATAGAACCACAATCAAAATGCTCACAACAGAAATGCGATCTTAGAAAAAGTAGACTTTGAAATGAAGTTGAGTAAAGTTAGGTTGAAATTGTGCGCAAAATGTGCGGATGAAAGCCATTGTGTGAATTGCAGTAAATAGTAAAGATAATTTTAAAATCTGATCTTGTATTCAGTCCTAGTATGCCTCATCATCGGAATCACTCATAATCAGCTACGAATCCAATGCAATTGATGAAAAGGAAAGAGAAAGTGGCCAGTCGGTGAGGTGAGGGGATTCATCTTTAGAAGAGAAACGTTTATCAGTTGTCGAGAATAAGTTGCTACGGTAACCTGACTAATTGTAGGTGGACGATCGAACAGGTAATTTGCTCGTATACAGATGGCGAAGAAATCGATAAATGCCGTTTGGTTGCATTCGGAAACGAGAGTGCAAATGACTTTTTCAGGCTCAACCAATGGCGTAATACGACGGGATAACGGAGGGTACATATCTCTCGTTCAAGATATTATACCTCTCCAAATTTTCACTCCTTTCTTCTCGACATTTATAGAATATGCATTTTTTTTCGGTAGTGTTGTCAGCTTTGGGTAAAGCAGCGCACACCGGACAATATGGCAATCGCCTCTGGGGCAGCCATTCGCTGCCTTTTAAAAATTGAGTAGTTACTTTCCAAAAAAAAGAGGACTCTTAGTGCTCTTAGTGGCTATCCAGACTCATGCAAATGCTCAGCTGCGAAGGAGGCTAAGAAAGGTTGAAGGTAAACGAACTTGTTAAATAGTTCATTGCCCATTTCAGCATTTTGCTACATTACTGGAGACATACTAGTAAGCATGAAACGTAACAATCACACATCGGCAGCCATCTTCCTCCGCTCAGTCTGGTCATTGGAGTCAAAATAAAAAAGTATAGAAGGAACTGCCCACATTTGGCGGTGATACTATCTAGAAACAATGGTCACCTAGTAAAAACTTAACGGAAGTTAAAAGATGCATCACAAGATCTCCCATTGGTTTTACGAGCACAGTCGAAAACACTAACAAAATCATCTCTAGTTTTTTGAGAAGAATCTCTCCGAATTGCAAGTAACAAAAAATGTTTCGTAAGGTGCTACAGCATTGCCAGAATCCGATTATCGATCTAGTTAGTGGCAGTGATTAGAAACTGTCGCTCATGATCGGTGTTATTATTCCAAAAAATTTCCTTGTTTGCTGCCTCAGCAATGGGCGACAACAAACAAGAAAATTTGATGAATGATGAAAAAAGCGACTGCTTCACGTAGAGACTATCCTTCTAGAAGAACAGTTTTTCCTTTCGATAATCACTCACTAAATCTAAAGGCAAAAAATCAATCTGATAGTCACATCGCTTAGGCCTATACCGTAAAGGTCTAACGACATTTACGGTATGAGCCTTTGATTACCCTTTTTATCTTTTACCTTAAACCATTTGATATAGGGCAGAAATTTTCAACATTAAAAAATGTTGTCCAAAATTTTTCAGTTTTTTGAATGTAGGAAGCTTTTGAATGCAGCTCACCTGTTATAAACGCTAATGAGGCCGCTAACAATTGACTTGCAAAGTGCACCATTTGAAATGGAACTGAGATGCGCGTATACTGAAAAAAATCAATTAGCATTTTCTACATAAATTCATAGGAGATTTGCATATTTTCATGAAATAAATTCGTCCTTAAGTATTTCTCAACGATGAACGACAAATGCGAGTCATCATCTATACACTCTTATGTTGGATCATCTGTACACTTACCTTACTGTGGTATTGGCAAACGACTCGAGTATTACAAAATCTTTCAAAAAGAACCCATTCAAAATTGATCGCATATATAGAGTGAAATTTTCGATTGAGTATGAAACGAAATGATGAAATAAATTTTTCTTTCCTCGGAAAGAGCCATTTCAATCAATGCAAACATTATTCCAAGTTCGTTTAAATGGCTAACGAATAAGGTGTTTTTAAAGTGAAACAGAGGAAAAAAATCTCAGTGTGATACGTGAAGGCTGTTAAAGTGCACTTTTTAATTAGTAAAACCAACTGAACACTACAATACATTGCAAAAATTTGAAAAATTTTTGCAATGTATTGTTGCTGTAAACAAACAACAAAAGAGCGTTCATCAGGGGTTCAATCGGAATTAATAAAAACTAAAAACTCTTCTGCAACAATTTTCAATCGGAATTAATAAAAACTAAAAACTCTTCTGCAACTATTTTCAATCGGAATTAATAAAAATTAAAAACTCTTCTGCAACAATTTTCAATCGGAATTAATAAAAATTAAAAACTCTGCTATAGCAGTTTTTCGGCTCTATAGAGGACGGATTATTTGGGCAAGCAGTTCCGCACCGGAAAAGTGACGAAAAAAGGTTTCATGGTATACGACATCAACTCATTTTTACAAATACTGATAGTTCGTTTTCAAATAATAATTTTCGCTCTTTCAGAGGAAAATAATAAGCGATATTTTGACATACTCAGTTCGCCTTTGCAAATCGCACGCAGCCTTATCAGGTTAAATGGTTCGCTACATTCAACGAATAACCATACTGTGAAGTTGATTCAATTTTAAATTTCGCCTATAATCGACACAGCAGTACCACTTAGCAGTGAGGCATAAAATTCATCGCTATGCGGAAAGCTTTCATAAACAATTATAATGCGGCGATGATCGTCTTTTGTCATCGGAAAGAGAAGCCATTGTCATCATCGAAAAGCACAGTGTTCCTCATGGGAGGCTTCATCACATAGCTGCTCAAGCTAAATATACCAAAATACGATCGGCTCTTCAGCGCTTCGCAGCTTATCCTCCCTCGGAGCCAAAAATCAATGAATATCAACGTGCTGAGGTGTGAGTTGATTTGGAGTGCATGTTAAGAAAAGAAATAAGTTGCATAAAGCGCATCGGAAATACTGCGCAAACTTTGCAAACGCCAAACTTTACCCTGAAGCACTCAAAACGTCTTACGCAAAGCCATTCTAAAGTTTATCAGTTACAGTTTAATAGAAGTCAACCAAGAATTTGTTTACTGTTAGGGTTTTATTCACTACTAATGAGAGATCTCTTTCACTTTAAAATGACCAGGATCTTATCTGCTACAGTTTCTTTCAAAACTATCAAGAACTTGCTTGTTACAAGAGGTCATTTCGTACAGTTTTCTTTAGGCACATCAAGCAATTGCTTGTTACAATCTACTTCAAACAAACAATAGTTTCTATGCTGGAGTTTATTCAGAAGCACTGATGATGTTACTTACGTTGCCTTGCAAATTATCAGTAGAGTTACTCAAAATTTTACTGCATATCCGAAATACTTCCTCGCACCAAGACTGGCTCCCTTGCGCGCAGAGTTATGTCTTTACTCTAATCCGTACGCGATTCCTACACATTTAATTGTTATCCCATTAGTGCCACTCTAGGTTCCTCCTTCCAGTATTTTTTCTGCTCTGCTCATCAGTTTTCTAGACTAAAGATTTCATGTAAAGTAAGCAGTTTTTAGAAGGACAAAACGATAAATTCAAAAATGTCGAAATCGATACTTAATTATGAAGACAAAATGCTCACTAATTAGTTCAGACTCTCATGCTCACTGATTAGTTCAGACGCTCACTTTATTCAATATTGAATATTAAAATAGAGTGCAGCAAATAAACTCAGTCGTGAGGACTGAAGAAGCAAAATATCATGAAAGGAAAACCAATGAAAAGGCACCGGTTTCTATGTGAGAGCGCCTAATCCTAAAACGCTTTTGAAGTGGTAAAAACATGCCATCTTTTCTAGGTTTTGAACAGCATGTATTAACTCCTTGTGAGTTCGAAAAGAAACCCATTCCGGAGCTAATTTTCTGTTTACGGTACCATGACGGGGAAACATATAGCTAATCACAAACAGTGTGATTGCAGAGCGCCTTCCACCTGTCAAAGATAGCCGTTGCATTTGCGTATGACCATCCCAAACCCGCGTTCGTTCAACGAAACACTCCGAAGTCCTTTTGAAAAATGACTTCCTTTACTGATAGAATTTTCCAACCATTAAATAATTACACGTAAAACAGCAAAAGTTCTGGAAATGAATTTTGCTCACCTAATGAACCGCTTTGGACGTTTTACAAGTTTGCTCGAATTTTTTTGAACTGAGAGAAATGTGCTTTAGCAATTGTCTGTGATTGATAAAATCTTCGAGGCTGAATGCAAAACGTTCTCTGGAAATGGATATTTATTACTTTTTGAAAACTGTGCTTGAGCGACTGTGTCACTTGAAAGCAACAAATACTTTACTACCTTCTCACTTGTGACAACTCTCGCGCCCTCTCTACCCTCTCGCCCCCATCACCCGCCATCTCCCTTCCTAAGAACTAGGTGAAGGTGTTTTCATGGCCAAACTGCTCAGTGATATAGCACCTGTGAGGGATGCGAAATGTCAGGGGTTCGAGCCTCACTCTTCTCACTTGTGACAACTCTCGCGCCCTCTCTACCCTCTCGCCCCCATCACCCGCCATCTCCCTTCCTAAGAACTAGGTGAAGGTGTTTTCATGGCCAAACTGCTCAGTGATATAGCACCTGTGAGGGATGCGAAATGTCAGGGGTTCGAGCCTCACTCTTCTCACTTGTGACAACTCTCGCGCCCTCTCTACCCTCTCGCCCCCATCACCCGCCATCTCCCTTCCTAAGAACTAGGTGAAGGTGTTTTCATGGCCAAACTGCTCAGTGATATAGCACCTGTGAGGGATGCGAAATGTCAGGGGTTCGAGCCTCACTCTTCTCACTTGTGACAACTCTCGCGCCCTCTCTACCCTCTCGCCCCCATCACCCGCCATCTCCCTTCCTAAGAACTAGGTGAAGGTGTTTTCATGGCCAAACTGCTCAGTGATATAGCACCTGTGAGGGATGCGAAATGTCAGGGGTTCGAGCCTCACTTGAGTATATAGTTACCGCTTTAACATAGAGGCTTTTTCTCGTCTGTGTGGTGTACAAGACGGACGGCGAACGTGGAGGGAGGGGAATAGAGATGAAATGAGAGAATACTATAAAATATCATCTTAAGAAAATCGGTAGCCATGCACAGAATATCAGGTGTATAGATGTTTCGGTGGAAGCTTTGCTGAAACGTACTGAACCATCTTTCATCAGTACAGAAGTTAAAAGGTAAAATTAACGAGGCTGATCATCACACCTAAATCTAGTGAGTGAGCTGCCTGAAATGCGTATAATGGCAGCTGTTTACGTTGAATATAAGAGCATGTAGTGGTTCCATGCCCACGCCTGATAAACACGCCTATTCTGTGGCCAAATGCCTTAATATTTTCTGATCACCTAGGTATGCTTTGATGCCGACGGTCATTAGCGGCGTAAGCGAGAGGATAGAACTCTGCACCTATATTCAACAAATAATATATAACGCATGTCAGAAGATATCGCTGCATGAGTGACAAACAGCAACGGCATCATGTTATGCTGCAAAGGTTTCTTGCTGGCAATACACTTAGTGAATTACATTTGCAGAAAGCGAAATTTTCACGCACTATATATGTTCGTCGAGCGATATCAAATTTGCACTGCTTTCGATGATAAAATTATTTTCTCTCAGCACACCTCACAGAATGAAGACAAAACAGTATTCGAAAAGGCATATCTTTCTAAATGGCAAACGATAACAAGATTGTCGCACGTCGAAATGCAACGGGAACCATTTCAGCGAAAACGTATTCATGCCGTCGATGTTATTTTACGACGTAACGCGATTCATTTAAGAGGTGTATATCTCCCACCCAAGACAATCAAAACTTTCCACAGTCTAAATGCGATTCTTATTGCTTCTTTTTTTAGTTCAATGAGAAAATGTATTACGACACTTAGACGTTTGACGATCTCAACCATCTAATACGTTCTCATATGTAGTCCATACTCTTCCTACATACAATCAAAACGCAAATAGAGACTCTAGGTTGTTTGTCTTGTTTTTTTATGCGCACACATTTGCTGTGCCAAAAGGAAAATGGATGAAATTTTGAGCCATGAATTCGATAACTAATCGTATATTCATTGATTTTAGTATAGAAAAAGGTGTAAGGTGAAAAAGAATCTTTTAAGGTGTTGAGAATGGCGAGAGTTAAAATTTTGAGCATAAAAAACTAAAGCTTCTTACGCAGTTGCTGAAATCATACACTAAAGTGCGGGCGAGTTGTGCAAGTTTCGTTCAGCATTAAGTCCCATGCTCAAAAGGTGGCATGTTTGCATTCATCGGATGGCATTCTTAAAAGTGATAATATCTTCCGATGAAATACTCATTTTGCACTACTCAAAAGTAATGTTAGCGTATTTAATTGAAGAATCGTGATTCGATGAATTCTGAACCAATTGTTTGTTGCTCTTTAGAGTATAGTTTGTGAAAAGGCATATCGCATATCGTAATTAATTAAATGCTAATTTATGTAGCCTAACTCAAGATCTCTTTTATCTTTCCGGCAGAAACATCTTAAAGAATACGATATGAAAAAAGTCCTTAAAAATCGGAAAGTTTTCGTCAACCAACTTTGAGAATTCGTTCTCAGAATCACGAAATGAGGAGTTCTTTAAATAAGTGAGATTTACGGACAAAGTGAACGACGGTGTTATCCGTATATTAATGACGCAATCGAACAATTGCATTTGTAGAAATTTTAAATTTGCCTCAATCAAAACAATCGCTGTTTTACGTTTAAATCATCTATTCTGAACACGTAGATTAACTCTTATGATTCTTTACACCCTTTATTATGTAAGTATCTGTGTATATCAAAAAATTTTTAACGTTGCTGAGTTACTAGAGCGACTCGTAGAGTGTTCAAAAAAAAGAAAGAAATCTGAAATCGAAAGGTATTGAGGAAAATCAAAATTAAAAGCCATCAACTGTTGTATGTGATTCAGTGCATGTTTTAAAACAACGATGATAAATAATTTTCTCTAGAAAGTTCTAAGAAAACCTACAACCCAACACTCCATTTCAATAAATTTCCTTCCATAACACAGCCATCACACAACGGACAGGACGGCTAAACTCGACTGATAATACAGCATTTCGAGCTTAGATTTCCGGTTTTAGTTACAAAATGCCGTTATTTGCGTTCGTTTTAGTTGTACGGAAATGTACGAAAGGAGAATTTCTCTCGTCCTTCGGGTTAATCGAGAAATGTTTCAGCGATATTTTTTTAATGTTATGTGCATGCCTTATATATATATATATATATATGTATATGATACTACGAGGTGTTTCTTGAGCGTAGTAATTAAACATGTGAGGTGTTTTTTGATGTTTTGTCAGCTACATAGATGCGTTGGCTGCGCTGAATTTGATGAATAAATGTAGGTCGCTCCATTCGTGTCTTTACAAACGTTTTGTATGCGCAAAGGACGATTATATAAAAAGCTTTTTCACATGAGAGCACTTTGCTTAAGATAAAGTAATCGTTAATAACTAATAAGCATGAAAAGTGGAAATGAAATTTCGAATTGAACCTTTCTTTAGAGCATATTCTACGTTTTTAATATCATTCAACGAGAAGAATACACAGCCAAAGGGAATAGAAGTAAGTCGAAAGGGAGATTAGTTAGTTCTCCAATAGCCACTCACGTTAATTGTAATCCGATAGAGTGTATGCGCAAATAACTTCAAACACGCTATCCAATGGCACATTTATGTTTGAACAACGTTCAATTTGTTTAGTAATGGTTAATGCGTCTATCTGGCTAATGATAGCGCATTGCCGTAAGATGATGACCATGAACTGGAAATTATTTCTAGCTGGGATGGAATTGCAAGAAAGGTTTCTGAAAAAAAGCTAAAAGTTGCCGCGATTTTATAACAGGCTTATGAAACAACTCCATTTAAAGAAACGATTGACTTCTTCGCTAGTATCGCACTCTTACAAGTTCAGCTACTAGCTATTTCCCCTCAGTGACTTGCATCGCTCACCTCCCACCACTCCCCGAGTGGCTGCGGTTTTAAGTGACGGTAATGTAGCCATTGAGGACAACTGCCACAGTTTATTTTGTGCTCATGTCCTCATGATGGTCTGTTTGAAAAAAAAAAAAACTGGGCAAATTCTCTCCAGGGAGTTGGTCGGCCGAGTATTCGGTAGTGACAGGGCCAATACAAAATATTGTTTTGACGGCGTTCGGACGCTCTACCTCGCAATTTAAGCGGAGCCTTTGGGCAAGATTCTAGCTCCTCAATGAACTCAGTGGCGACAACTGATAACTGCTGCTTAGGATTTGAAGAATAACTAACGCAGTCTTAAACTACCATTAGGGCAGTTGATCTACCCAAAATACCCGCGGCTCAAAGAAGGCCAAACTGAAAAGTCACTGACATATGGATGTGCTGAATTTCATATGAATGTAGGCATTAATAAAAGCATCCAAGCGAAGTGTAACAAACGAGAAAGAGCGAATAAGGAAGTGAACGGCACGGTACTGAGCGCCGTTTATGATTTCATAGGTGAAAGTGAGATGATTCGGTAAGCATATATCTTTCCTCCTAAGAGGGACTTAGAATACAAAGCTCTTTGATCACTTCTAAGATTTGTACTTTTCGCCTGATTAGAGCATAAAGCGACCTGGATTTTTTAATTGTATAACGTCATAATTGCCAACAATGAGTATTTGTCGACATGAAAAAGGTGCATAACAAGTTTTTATCAAACAAAACTCGAACTGAGTGCTATCGCATTTCCTTCGCATTTCGTCGTCTTTCATCCATTAAATCAGGAGTACTTCTCACTGATTTGGGTTACCATATCAACAAAATGTAAAGATGGTTTGTTTCCTTTTTAAAAGCTGTTAGTCCAGAATACGCAATGCTCCACATCATTTTCCCATACTGATAATAAATCACCTCCATATGGGTGAATTACATGATCGTTTCACACACGTGTGACATTTGCGCTAAAGATCAGGTCCATATGCATTAAGGTATAAGATGAGCAGAAAAGTGGAAAATTTGATATGGAAAAAGCAAACGCCACCATGAATGCGATATGCGCGTTTTTCGGAAGCGATATGCTCACTTGAAGGAGATGAAATGTTGAGTAGACGAAAAGCTCTCCTAGAAAATTCGCGTTGCACCAAAGCTGATCCATCCAGCCGTATCACCGAAATAAACGCACATCGAAAAACCTTGAACGGTGCAGGAATTGAACGGTACAGTTAAAGCAACTGACATTGGGCTCTTGATAGACGTGTGAGACAAGAACGGATAAATAGAGAAAAGCATAAGGAATTTCCTCATTTATTACTGACGCACTAAAGCACGGTTTTCAAACCAATAGTTCGGATAGATAGACAATGATGATGGTTCAGAATGGGATTCCGATATGCTCGGTTCTTATTTATTCAAAGTAGTACAAATCCGCATACGTCGGATCTATTCAGATTAATCAATTGAAAGTATTGCGGATGATCGATACTTTTAACGGATTAAGTTGTAAGATATTCAAAGCAGTACACGCTCTGCTGTCAATATTTTGAAAATAGCAGCACTTGTGCGTGACATATTTGTTGGTCGTTCTCAAATTTATTAATCGAAAAACTATACCAGCGAATAAAGAGAAAAGCCGCCATAGGGAACGAAAGAAATCTGAGTCAGGACCTTTATAGCTCGGCTCACTCTTTTTCGGACGACACCAGACGAGTGCTAGCGAATTTCCCCCTCATCTTTTACAGTTCATTGTTCTAGCAATTCCATATCGATTCCCTGACAATCCGGAAAAGGAGGAGCCGAAAAGCGAAGATATCAAGTGGATACAGAAACTGATAGGATTCGGTTCGTCTGTGTGCAACAAACGAAAACTTTTGCTGTCACCCCATGCACGCAATCGAACACAGTTTTGAATCATTTGTGAAACGTTCTTGGCTTGTAATCGTGAGCTTTATGTTATATAATTACTTGAGCTATATATTCTAAGCTATGTTTGTAGGAGATTATGTTATTTTGTTGCATCCCACGCTCCAAGCTCTAATTCCCAAAGCTTACTTTAACTCACAACGCGCGTAGTTAGCCTCGATGATGGCATTTCAACGGAAGTCAACGGAAACTCAGTAGTTGGAATCAGTTTCGATTTTTGTACGCATTTCATTGTTACAAAATTTCGCCAACGACATTAGCCTTTAGAGGAGTCACGAGCAGCATTAGCGTTTAGTGCGCGAAAGGCTTTATTGTCGCTTTAAAGATGAACGTAAATTGACCCGTAGACGAGCAAAAACTCGCTTGCTAAAATGGCATCAAATGATCTTCAAACCGCAACCAGTATTTAAGTTCATTCCAAACTACTGCACAATAGGAGAATCACTTAGATACAATGCCAACAATGAATGACATTAATGAGTTCAGTGGATATCAGTTTATGCTTATACGGGCAGATTTTGTGCAGCACAGCCATGGACATATACAGTCGATTCAGAAAGATTCAGGGCCCTTCTGCGATGCCCACTGCAAAACTGCTTTTAAATCATAATGGAATCAGCTATAAAACAATTCGCGATCATATTAGATTCAAACATCACAATTCGCAGAGGTTCCTTTGGAGTTAAACAGATGACATCATTGTCTGAGATTAACACAGAGAAGAGAGGAGGAGGAGGGGGAGTTGGCATGAGTTGTTTTGTAACCGATACCGCATTAATTTCCGTTACTCCTCATGCGCAGAAGTAAACGATTAGAGCATAACAGCACAAAAATAAGGTACACTATATAGCGCGATTTTTGAAGTAAGATCGTCATAAAGAAAACATTTGGCCAAGAAAAAAGTCACGAAATTCGATATACAATGTAACTATTCTGAAGAAAATCATAAATGGATACAAATGAGCGTATGATGTTTTTGAATATTTCTGAGCAGTTTACTGAGCAAATTCGATATACAAGCGAATTTCTGAGCAGCATACTTTCTTCAATTGGTTGCCCGAGCGGCTTTTACTGCTTTTGTTTCATCTACAAGTAGATGAAACACGTGGTGCAAACCTTACAATTACTGCATCGATTAACTATTTGTTGTACCTTATCTCCCTATATGTTCTCGCATATTGTTTGGAATCAAAACAATCATAACTACGCTTGGTTTTGAGTACTTTGTATGATTTTTGCGTCTTACAACTCCAAAACCGTAAGTCAATAGTACTGAATCGTAGTCAAACTGCAAACAGCATGCTCAGTTGACAAAGGTTTTTGGTGGAATATGGTAAAGACGACTTTTACAACGACGGAAATTTGCAGCGTACTAGTCCTCGGCAGCTGCGCAGGAGTATACATATTCCTTGTAGTGTTACAGCACAATATCCACAGCATTCATAGAAGGGTGCACATGAAGTGAAGGATTCCAGTTCCATGAATGCTGTGCGGCTTAGGAGTCGTGTAACACAGTGTCCAGCGGAACAGCCGCTCTTATTCGTTGCATAAGTATTACGTCTGCACATTGGCACTGAATTCGCACAATGGATGTGTTTGGTTGGGTTGGGAAAGCTGCCCGGTCCAGTCACAAAATAATCACTCGCGAATAAGAACTTTGCGAGTTTATTATATGTATCATCACGGTGAGAAGACTTGAAGAAGGTTGCTGGTTTGCCGCGAAAAGAAGAATTGTTTCTATGGTCATCATAATGAGCCCAAAATATATTGTAGCTATGGCTCGATTATACACATTTGCAGAAAAATGCTGTTTCGTTTCCAGTGTAGTCGCAGTTATTGTGCTTACTAGAAATTGCAACGAGACTACGATTCAGGGGATTTCCATCGACTTTAAAATTTTGTTTTCAACGAAGTTAATTAAGAACTAATTCCTATGCAATTCTTTCCTGGACTTCACTAGGCGCGTTAAAACCAATACTGGTGCACGAACAAAACAATTAAATTCGGATGCCAATGAACAAATGTTTCATGTATAACAACCCTAATGTAGCTGTTTCAATTCATGAGCTACCATGACTTGTAGTTAAAAGGTTCAATATGGCTTGCTAGTTACACGACATTGCCAAAACAAAGATGGATGCTTTCGAAAGACCAGTTCAGTTAAACTCAATTTCAATAAAGAGATGCATGGAAGTGATAATGAGTGTATGATGGGCAAAAGTTTCTTGATAATAAGCGGTAATTTGAGCTTCACAGCAAATAGCAGTGTAGTCACTCGATTGTACCAATAATGTGTCCCCCACAACATTACAATGCGACATACTGCCTCCAGCAAAATCAAGGAACAAAAGACGATGAAGTTACCTTTGAAGTATATCAACTGTCAACTATCCAATCGGCATCCGCAACGCTCTGCCTAATTGGTCTCTATCGATACTATTTCATTCTGATCAGAGCAGTGAGTGCCCTTCAAAACAAAGTAGTTTTGCAAAGACAAAATATCCAAAAGAAGAAAAAAACGTAGAACGCTGAAACGATTGCCGCATTTAAACAAGTAAGGTCGAGCTGCTGTGGAAGTAACACCTCAGTTCGACTGAACGTTACAAAGTAAACAACCGTTTTTACTACTAAACACTTTTGGAACATCGCTCGTATCATATTTCATAGTCAATGATATTTCGAAAATGAAGAGGATTTAAGGAGACGGAAGTTTCCATCATCCTAGCTCTGAATGGTATGAAAGGAATTTATCAAGTTTTGTTGTTTGGGTGATAACAGAGTTTCTCTGATCCATATTGAAAAACGAAGTTTTTTTTGCCGCAACTCTTTCCATCGGGAGATGACCAGCTGATCGTGCTGAAAAGCGTACTATTTGTGGGCATTTTGATGATATGGGGTGGTCAATGTCAGCTTTACTCGATACGACTAGCACAAGAAACGCCCTTGCAACATATAACCATTCTATCAAATTTATTATCCCTACTTAATGAACTCACGTAGCATGAACCTAAAGGAGATTTTCTTCAGGAAGCATCACTGCCTTTAAATTTTCGACCTACACAGCCAAAGATCTCAAGTCGATACAATTCGATAACTTATAAAACTGACGAAGGGCATTTATTGGTTCTGAAACGAACGCGAACAGCGACTCTTTGAGTACCACTAAATCCTCTGATACTGCTTCAATTATTGGCCCATAATCGTCGTAAGAGTGCAAAAACAGGTAGTTTTAAAACCCAAATGTGTAACGGAGCCAATGAGGCAGCTTTCATAGAAACGCTTCTGGGTACAAAGTTGTCCACCGTTTTTCGAACGAGTGATCTACAACAGCGCACGCTCCCACAAAACAGCTATCAGCTGAGCACATAGGATAGAAACATGCACAACAGCTATTCTAGTAACTTGCTATTTCAATATCGCCATTAATAAAAACAATACCATTGAATTATGAAAAGATAATTGAGAAAAACCGATTAACATGGATTTATTTGAGCAACTTCGAAGCTATTCCCTGACTACCGTACAATTTGGACTAGAATCGCCAATGTTACAAGTCCCCAATATTCCTGAATGGACATTATTCGGGAGGAGGATGCTACTTTCCTCAATACTTATATCAACTCTACCGATCGGTCTTCAAGAGATGTGATAAATCACAAATATAAAGCGCATAATGTTTTATGCAAGAGGGCGCATCTCATGCGGCTGCTCCTTTAAGGGTCCATTCCGTGTAACAATCACGCCTATATGTGAATACATACATATAGTCGAACATTTCTACCATTTCGGCTTCTTCCCATCCCCGTTGTCCAAATGGCAATGTCAATCACAAAATGTCACTGATCGGATCTTACCTCTTAAATTTTTCGCCAATTTTCGTACCATTCATAGCGTAAAACATTTCGATCTTTAAGTGTCGACCTTCTAAACCTCGCTACTCGTTGTGTACGATGAACATAACGAAGTTTTCCCAATTATTATAAGATTAAAATTTAATGTTTCTGCCAACATTCGCGAATGCTTTTTGCTCTAAACCCACATGAAAAGAGGATCCGAACGAGGCTACACTATAAGTCACAGTACAGATCACATTTGAAAGGATATCAAACATAGTCCAAATTATTGAACGGTTAGTGCATGCACGCACTACAGACAAACATCAAATACCAGAAAAACTTGTAACGGATGTGATGTAATCTATAAACGAAATTTTCTCGAAAACATTTACATAATCGTCAACTTTCTGCATTCTTTCTAAGAAGACAAAAGAAGCGCCTGAAAAGTACTTTTTCCTCTCTCCTCTTTGTAGGTCTCTTAGTCAGTATTCCCAGACGAATTGAAGATAAGCGAACATCAGTAGGAAAGCGAGAGGGCCGACGGAGGTAAAACGCTTTAATATGACCGCTTATGAAGGAAGTGGTCAAAAACTTACTTACCTGAAAACCAAGAATAGGTGCAAAAATACCAAAACATCCGTTTTGCATATTCCGGCGACTGGTTTACTCTCGTAAGCCTTAGGCGAATCGTTTAAAAGTTCCCATGTGCAATTGTTGAGCGCTCTATGAACATCGAATAGCGAAAACTATCTCTTTACGCGACAATGCACAATCGTCAGCTTTTTGTTGTGCTTAATTAGTGCGCAGCTCTCATTCAAAAAATCTCCCCAACTTTATAACGTTTTTGTGGTCTTTTCGTGCTTTTTTTTAACTTTTCGTTCCTATCCAATAATCTCACAAGCCCATTTCACTTTCTCAAACAGGATAAAGAATACGAAAAGTTTGGAGGTTTATTGACGATTTTCGCTTTCACCAGCAATAATGCCGCTGAAAAAATAAGGTGGAAAAAAAGGAAAGCGATACTATTCGAAAGGAGGCTGCAACAGAAAATGCTAAATTCGTATCACTGAAAGATAAGTTATGATTCAGCGTCACTTAAAAAAATGTAATATGATAATTACATGATAAAAATGATAAAACTTAGGAAAACTATAGGAAAGCAAATTGAAATGTCGTTAAGCGATAGCAACAAGTCCATTTAATTCAACCTATAATGCTTGAACTTCTCAGCTAATACAACATGTACCCGTTCACAAATTCCTCGCATGGAAAATCGGAGACCATTTCTTATATCTGTTTTTAATTGATGCGCTATTTGAATTTTCCGCTTCAAGTAACAGCACTTATTGCTCACGTCTTTAATGGATCATCTGTCCCTCATGTTTCGCGCATGAAGAGAAAAATTCCTCTAAATGAATTGCGAAGGAGGGTCGTTGAGTATTCATGACTGGGAGCGCTAAATTTTCTGCTAAAAAAATGATTGATTTTCGGTGTGTGCATAAACCGAGTGGATGCGGCTTGCGCTGAAATGTTCAAATTTGAGCTTTCTTTCCCCGAACGACGTCTGCTTCGTGATTTATGTATGGATTTTGAAGTTTTGGAGTGCTCATCTTCCCTCTGCAAATCTTGACTATGCGTATGGACTCAACGATTTAAACCGCCCTCGCAAATATGAGAAAATCATGTTGGTGTGAAAGTGCAAATCATAAGCCGCTCGTAAAATTATATGAAACCATAGATCATCCATGTTATTTTGTTGGTTTTCCGGGTATGCGAGCTGTGGTTAAGGTTTAATGAGCACAGACTTTAGCAGAGGCCATTTTCGTTTATTTCTCAACACTTTTCATAGTTGAATGTGCATAGCACACTATAACATTTCTTTTATGGTGTCCATATATCACCTGCACAAAATTTTTTGTATTACTGCATGCCGATAACGTCGTTTAGCGGGTATCGACAGATTAAAATAAAGGACGGTGAAGGCGTTTTGCATCAGGCTCCCAATAATGCCGGCTATGGAATGATGTGCTCGAAGCATCAACTACTCTACCACCGAAGAAGTACCAACGAAATTAGCCTAACGCATGTCTGAACTCTAATTACCAATTAATACACGTACAATATGAAGCTGGCCGCTTCTGATTCTTGCAGATAACTTCCTGTGATAAATTTCGAAAGGACGAACGTATCTGAAGATGGCAACATGAGGCCAACCTGTGATGGCAACTGATCTTCACAGGTCTAAGTTTAACAGATTTCTAGTTGAAACTGAAAACGGTCGGATACACGCACATATCCACACGAACAGGCAGAGCATTGCTTATACCTTTGGTGAAACAGCATTTAACGCTTCCGGTCCCTTATGTATACAAAAACATTTCTTCTTATACCCTTCTCAGCGCTATCCTACCTCTCCTCTACCATAGTTCTCCAACTGCACAGCAAACAGTCCGTTGCGTAAAAATGAAATTTCCCCACTCGTTAGTGTTGCAACAATCGTAACATTCAAAAACAAAAACAAAAACAAAAGCCCGTGGTATCGTAAACGGAGGAGCTATCGTAAACTATAATATGCCGCCAGTATCAGTATCACCTCTACAGGTTATATCTATACCAACCTTATCATGTACACTCGTCTATCTGTACCACCACCTCCGTACACGTACAGCACTTTTCGTGGGTGGAAGATAAGAAAGAATATAACAGCATCATTCTGGTGTTTATTTTAGCTCTGGTTTGGTAAAAGTGTACCACTAATGCATGCATAAGTACGCATACGCATCGAATATTTATATATAAAGTGCTTCTAAAAGCACAAAAACCCCAGATTTACTAAAATGCATTCCATCGTTACTTGAACGCTGCGTAATAACTGTTTCTATGAGTGTATGACTTTGCGACATTCCTTCGTCATATTTTGTTCGATAATTGCGCACATTTTCGGTTAAACTTCAAATTCTTTGCTCTTTTTTTTTCTCGTTCTCTGATCAAACAGTTGTGATGTCATTTAGGATCGTTCATTGCTCAGTGAACAGCGCACTATCAAGAAACTGACTTTGAAGCTTCGAATACTTTTAGTCTTACTGGCATGTACACCGTTTTGTTTACTGCTGCATTGTGCAGAAGCAATGAGGTGAAGCAATCAAGCAGCCAAATAAAATGCACATGAGCACTGGAGTCATACGGTGAAGTACATTGAAACGGAAATAATCGGTGAAAAGCTCCTCATATAGTCGCTTTCAGTTGAGCAAATTCAATGACGACTTCCTTTGCCTGTGTATAGTGAGCTTTTCGGCGCAAAAACGCTCATTATGCATAATGACAACACGCCACGTTTGCAACATGATGGACGATGTTTGAAGTGATAATGGCGTAAGCTAATAATTGTTAAAAGCCAATCTATAGCATTAGAGAAAATGGCAGCGATTCACTCAGCTGAACGCCATATTGAAACCATGATTAATGGGCTCAATGGTACATGCGAACTGTTCACTACTATGGACTTCGCACTTATGAAAATTTGGACAAGGATGGGCATACAAGCACATCGAACGCATTAAAGGTGACTGTTTACAAAATGATTTAGATTTTAAAAAAAACCAATTAAAGTGAGGGAAGAAACTATTAGCGATGCTTTAGCTCTGCAAAAGTTGTATCTTATATTTTTCAGCAAATACGGCAGAAAATCAGTGCAACAGAAGTTTTCTTTCCGTTCATAAAGCGGATGAAGAGCACGGGGAAGGAAACTTTCTTCGGTGTACGAACTTTATAGCCCCTCTTCGACTTCATTTGATTTCATTGCAAGTGGATAAATGGCTGAGTGTCGACAAAATAGTACGATAAAGCGAGAGAGCTGGAGAAATTCAAAAAGATCCCTCTCAGGAACCCCTCTCAGGAATTTCTCGGTTGATCATACTTGAAATTAACGTTGAAAAAGGCACTTATCAGACTAAGGCTAACCAGTGTTCTGATAGCCTAACTGGATTTTGTGCGTGTATAGAAGAGGAGCTTTAAACTCCTTTATAAGGGCACTTTCCAGATATGAGCCGTGAACTATGGCTTGTCATAACAGCTTAAGAAATAAACTCATAGCAATTAGCAGGCATGGGCACACTGCACGCACACACTGAGACTGCTTCAGGTGTGCTTCGCAAAATTTGTCACTAAAATTGAAAATCGCCTACCCAGGGCATTCCCATTCGCGAAATGGTTTCGTTGAGAATCAGCGAACGCTTGCAACGCAAAGGATCATGCTTTTTCGGTGCCGCATTTACTCGTTAAGGTACTCGGACTCTAGGAAATGATGCACCATAAGCAACTGCAAAAAACATTTCGATACAGTCGAATTTGAGAGAATCAAGAATAATTCAGTAAACCTGTTTATTTCAGTAACTCATGATGCAATTCGTTTCTGCTTCGAGAACTATCGCACCATGTTGTTTCTGCAGCTAGTGCAAGCGTAAAGGCACTCACTGTAAGAAGATGAGTGACTGCTGTCATCTTTTGATTGCCCCCTCCGTCCAGCTCGTCTTCAACGTCAATCGTTAGCGTGTACAGTGTTTGCGTTTTTCTCATCTTTGGCAGTTTTTATGAACTTGAAAATCGCGTGTTCTTCTCACTTTCCACTTTTGAATGATCGCCCGCTGTAAAGATTCTCTCGTTTCAACGGCGGGCGCTGTATAGGTTGCAACAGGAAGCAAGCAGCACTTCATAACATCGAGTTGGACCACTTTCAAATGCTAGTAAGTTCGTTCGAGTCCCGGTCGAACATCACAAGTTGGGTGGCAACTGCTCGTCTCAGAAGACGCGAAGCTCATTATCTTCAAAAGCTCATCCCTCTTCTTTTCCAGCCTCGGCGTTTTGACCAACTTTTCTTTGACAAACCATCGATGGCTGCCACTAATAAAAAGCAGACCCGCTTTCTGCGCTTAGAAGCGATTCCCTCAATTTATCTTCATTACTTTTGTGCACCACAACGCAACTGTGCTGATAGTTCTCTAACGCTGAAGCAAACGGGTGGTAGGCGTATGGAAAGTTTGGGCGATGTTTCCAGGCGCGAATCCCAGTGGGAAGTCCTCGCACGAGGTCTGCTAAAAGGAGCATTAATCTTTTACTTTGTTTGAGAAGCCACCAACGCATTTGCGAATAAACATGAGGTGAGCAAAACATATGAAGTAATCCCACATCATAAATAAACGAAAGCACCTAATTAATTAACGATCCATCACTCGTGCTGTTATCGACTATGAAGCCTCATGACCCCTAATAGTGCACGCATGCGGAAATGATAGCACTGTATTTGCATTTTTCGTATAACGGTGCCGTAGATTATTCATATCAAAATATGACACAACGCTGTTCTAGTCGTAATACTACACGTAGCTCATAGAGCAATATCGGATAATGCAAAAAATTCAAAGTAGTGCAAGTGAACTACTATTTGGGGAAGACTAAACCGGACAGCTCTGCTAACCACGACTGACGATAAACATTTTTTTTTGCGATCAATCCAAACGGCATATTTTGAAACACCGAACATCAATGGAATCACTCTTCCTCTTTCAGCCACTGTTTTTCATTGTCATAACAGATTCAGCACACCGTTTAAACAGGTATGATACCAACACAACCGCAGCTTATGAAAAGCAACACGATAAGAATTTTTAAGGCGAAAAATTTTAAGGAGTGCTTGCATTAAAGGCGATCGCCAAGAGAATAATCCAATCATCTTATATAGCGTTGTACTGCATTCTGAACTTGAAATTGGGATCTCGTAAAAAAAATAGTGGTTTATCTTTGCTTTGTAATACTTTGAATGGACAGGTTGATACAAACATGTATTCATAAGCACTGACAGCTTCCAATGCTCATTTATTCGTAAATCTAGCAAATATGAAAACTATTTCTTTCTACTCTTTTCTGTATGACGTTTGATTACGTTGTCGTGACACTTGGCAACGAGCATCAAGCTTTGTCAAAGAGCTCATAAAAGCTCATAAAGTCAAAGAGCTCATAAAAGTAAGGAATTTGATGGACAATTAAATTAGAAGGCAGGATGGGCATAGCCTTTTTTTTTTTCGAGGAATTTCTTTGTAAACCATACAGCGAACGGATTAACAAATAAATTCATTTGCTCCATTCACGATCGCAATATTGCCAAGCAAGCGAAGTGACCAGGGGACAAGCATGATGAACAACTTCATTAGGCCATTTTTACGAGTGAGGAACAATGAGAGGGCAAATGAATTGCAAATGTGATACAATATTGAACGGATCCAAGTTGTGAAATCCAGCAAAAAATTAATACTACTGATTTCCAGTACGTCTCTCCATTCTGTTTTTTTTTAAATTAGCACCTCCACCCGTCCTCCTCCCTATCTCCCTATATACGTTGTTGACTTAGTAGAGCAGCAATGCGGCAGGAAAAAAAACTTTGACAAGACTCGGAAAATAAATGTGTCCAAATTCAGCGCTGAAACTACTTTAAAAGTCACATATACATGCTTATAGTAAGCAATGAAGTTTTCCCTGTCTAATACCACTATCGATCGACAACAACGAATGCTGATTACGCGGTCAATGCATGAAAGCTTCGTTTGTTGGATTCACTCGATATATGAAATTCGCTCACAAAAAGTCTCACTAAAACCGAATCCATCGCTTCACTTTTGAATTTAAATTGATGGTTATTTGAGGAACTATTTACTGAGGGCACACATGTTTTTATTATCATATAGACAATTACATTTGTAAAAAGAAATTATGCGCTATACAGCTTCGTAAAGGATTCTACACGAATAAAGTAAAGCAAAAAAGAAAACAAATTAAACGATAAATAGAGTATGGAAGCGCTGCACTTAACATCTGAGACTGCGTATGTGCACTTTATGGGCTCAGAGGTTAATGTCAATTCGATGAGAAAACAGCATGTGCATATATGCGTCTATGCCATAATGGTTTCCCTCTTAAAGCGCATTGATCAAAATTTTGGCGTTCTTAATCGAAAAGAGATTCACTAATGCGAGAAATTTTAGATAATTTGAGCGCAATTTTGCAAAAAAAGAACCCAGTTTTTAACGCATGAAACGTTTATGGTCGACGCAAATCAAATCAGTCATGCAAATTCACTAAACAGTCGTCACACAATAACGCCAAAAAAAAATTGGCAATATTTCTAAATTGTCCTCAAGAGATCGCATATTCTAACTCAAATACAACTTATACGATTGCTCCTGTTCGGCTCACTTTGTGAAGCATTTCAACGATTGAAACTAAATTATGATTTTTCTCTTGGTCTCCAGTTAGGCTTGTTTTTGTTTTGGGTCGCCAATAAGGTGATCAACATCTCGACAGTAAAAAAAAATTTAGCCACACATAATTCGACCCAGTCACAACTATTCGTTTTTGATCTAACAAGAAAAGAAGGGAAAAGTGAAACGTCGATCTCAGCCATATTTTTAGTTAGATAGGCGTCGAACTGTCAAAGCGTATCGGGTTATTACAAGGCTTCAATAGAGACAAAAAGAAAATCTACCTGTGCTGGTTACAAAAGATATGCTGGTTTACCTGCTCAGGCAGGAGCGGTAGCGCAGTGGACGCTGTCTGGAAACAGGAATTCTCCTGTTTCCAGACAGCGTGAGGTTGGTAGATCCAGCCCGCACAACGTATGCTACGCTTTTCGGACTAAGACGAGATTGGTTCCTCCGTTGTCTTCCCTTTTCTCCGTTCCTGCTTTTTTTTAAAGTTAAATATTTCCAGTTTTTTCTGATCGCCTCATTGCGTCCATAGGGACGAAACGGAATACATCATTACGAGGGGGATAAATCGATTCTTCGAAGTGTATCTGAACAAAAAAAATTAGCTGTCATGAGTTACTGCTGCATGAAAACATGGTTTTTAGCGATTTTGAAGGATATGCTGAATGAAATGACTTTGGTATGGAATTCTTCGATAGTAATGATACTGCAACTGTTGGACGACGATTGCATTCTGCCAGAAACGTCGCGATCATTCGATAAAGAAGGTAGTGAAGGCTCCAGTTATCGACAATCGCTTTGTAAAAAAAAACGTCATGGGCAAGATACCGCGTCAAACCAGGAGGCCCACAATAGTTACTGGTATGTATCTACGCGGGTGGCACAACAATCAGCTTTCGCCGCATCTTTTCAGTTATACAGAGACCACCTTAGCTCCGAAGCGTCACTTGGCCCAAAAATAAATTCAAGAGAAAAGTAATAGGATTGCTCAACGATATATAATAATTCATTGCTCAATTTGAGAAAATTCCCGAAGAAAAAATCATTGAAGCAGCAGTCATTTTTCAGAAACAAATGTGACGAATATTGATTCAAAGTTTGAATCTGAACCTCGTCACTACGGATGCAAAAACGAGATCATCAATTAAAACCGGAACCATATAACTGAAACAAAAACAATGAGAAATAGAGAAAAAAGAGTGATAGAAAAATTCTCATTCTAATGTGAGAATCCGAATGACGCCATGCAGACGTGAATTCACAACGTTCATCAGCGAAAAGTGGACACCACATCCAATGCGCTACGACTCCCGTTCGATTCGCTCGCGGCATATCTCTTACAACCTGCACAGGAAGTTTACTAATAACTGCTTACGTATTGACGGTATTCGCCTATTACGGGCGGTGCCTTGTGACCCCTTCATCAAGGCCTACGCACCACACAAAATATGGCTGAAATCGACGTTTCAAGTTCCTTTTCCTTTCTTCATAGATGCCGTCTTTCTATTGCGCGGAATATACGGCACGTTACATTGTTTTGTTGCGCTTAGCTCTAAAATAAATGTTCGCAAGAAGTGTCATAAGAACAATGAGGAAAGACTATTAGAGGACATTTGTTACCTTTCAAACAGGTTGAATATTTAATCTGCTGGTGTTTTCATATGAATGGGATCAAAAACGCCATATGTGTTAGGAAAAACGCACCATATGGCTTTATTTCTTTTTTCTCTCCTCGCCATTCATACAAAAATTCATTGGAGGAAACTATTTTGCCCACTCCAATAATTTGATCTTTCAGGTAAAAGGGCTTGGAAAATGAGGTGGGGGGGTGGGGGGGGAGAGAGGGAGAGAGAGAGAGAAAGAGAGAGAGAGAATGTGATCGATTTAATAGTGTTCTGCTGGTGCTACACAGTTTATAACGAAGCTCTGTAGAAAAACGCATAAATAATTTCATGCTATGCTACGCCTTCGAAATTGATTACTAAAAAGAAAAATTCAGTTTTCCAACTAAGTAAGTTAGTGCAATAAAGTTTATGAGACATATTATTCGCGAGAATTAAATCGCACTTAAGTAGTCATGCTGTCATTTTGAGTAATTAATTGCATAAAGCATTTTAACTTAATCGATGCCAAACACGATGCTGTTTCTTTCGACTGCATTAAGAGCTAATCCGGACAGCACAAAGTTTTGGGAACTTCACCAACATTCGAAAATATTGGCCGCCAGAACTATAGCTTCTCTGACACCGTAATGGCAGCGAACAAAGCTGAATAATTTTCTGAATCCTCAGTGATGCTTTGGAAAAAAAATCCTCTTGAATACGAATAAGATGAACCGGAAAATTATTTTGTTAATGCTGTTCAAGATTTTCGAAAAAACTTCCGCGAAAAAAACGTCGCAACCAATGTCAAAATCTCTCTAGTTTTACGGAATTTTTCAGAAGGTGCAACGGGCTTCATTCGTCTCCTCATGTAAGCTCCCCATGAGCTTATACATAGTTGTTATGAGCTCGTTTGGGATTATCACGACCTCTTGCGAGCTTACGTGAGTTTAACGAGATCCCACGTGAACTTATGCGAGCCTATTCGGACACTGTCTGCGTCTGCGCTCGCGAGATTTCTTGCGTTGTGATACTTACTGGACTCCCAGAGTGCATACTTTTTTCAGTGATATGGAACAGATTATCGGATGACACTGGTCACTGCAACAACAGCATCCAGAGTGTACATTAGCGTACACTAGGGCTAGGTGGGTTAGCATTGTGAATCAAAACCCTCGGAATAACTCTTGCAGTTTGCGAAAAGACGACTATGCGCGTCTCACTCGAAGCAATTTCGAACAAAAATTTTTTGCTTGATATACACACTATTTTATTAACAATCGGATGAGCAAATCTCCGAGAAGAGCTCCTAAAATGCAAACAAGGCAGACGGACAGTTCGCGAAAACGCTTCAACCACAAATAGTCGTGCTTTAATACACAAATGACTCAAGAGAAACCCACTCACATATTCGAAAAGCTCACAACGAGTCACTTTTTCGCGAATATAGTGCATATTTGACTACAGTGCAAATTAATGTCAGCACCGCAATTTACGGGGAGAAACTCTCAGTGAAATTATTAGAAGCTGTTGCAAAAAAAAAAGCTCGAAGATTTATTTTGAACCCGCGAAAGCGAAATTTCCATTGAGAATTAAAGTGAAGACAGAACCAACGAAACAGCGGAAACAGCAAAGAAGCTGTCTACAAGTGGTATTATATAGTGACTTTTCAGCTGCACTCAAAAAGCCGTCTGCAGTCACTTAGGACCGTGTCAATCAAGCAAACAGTTTGCATTTGTTTTTTTTGTGATTTATTAAACATAGCTCATAATTAGGAGCTGTAAAACAATATATGAAAAAATTATAAGATGCGCTATTTTCGTAGAGCATATGTTATGCGCGACTATATTTCCGACAGCTAGCATGTGCGTTCTATGCGCTAAAAGCGCTGCTTAAGATAGTAATGAAACAAATCATTAATTAATAGTTGTTCTGTACAGATGCTGCTGCGACTGATCCTCATATCATTGAGCCCTCTGCTACTCAACCATCCGTTCTCAGTGGCAACCGACTGAATCGTCCACGTAATACAGTCTACTCAGCTGCATAATTAGACGCTCAGAAGTATGTGGCTTAATAACAACTTTCTCACGATGCCCCCGTATCGTTTGACGCACATGCGAATGACCGCTCCTATAAAACAAGCACCGTCTGTTTAAATATATGGCTGCATTCCTTAGTATTAAATCCGCTGCGGACGCTGACTCAGCGAAAGCAGATCAGTGAACCTCAGACAAATATGACTTAGAAAAAATGAACCAAGCGAATGTTACAGGTGCAGAGCACTTTATTAAGTTTGGTGGGAAATGGCAACAAGCTATTCGTATAAACTTTTTAATCGGAAAGGGCAACAAGTAATTCGTCAAGCGATAAAAGCTTTTATATGAAGCAGCAAATTCACAGCTGTGAATCAACAGCTCGGCAATTTGTACCACAGCAACGACCATTACTCCTCTTAGCTCCTGCTCGATTTTCACCTCAAACGTTAACAGGTAGGGAAATGTTTCAGAAGCTGGGACGATATGTGTCTTCCACATCCCCTGCTGAAACAGTTAAGTATATATACCATACATGTGTATATATGTATACTTAACTGTTATAGCAGGGAATGCAGAAGACATATAAATAAATAAATAAATAGATAAATATACGTATATATATATATATGTATGTATTTATATATGAAATGAAACATACGAATAAACGCTTCGACCCCACCCAAGATCAAGCGGCAGCTCCTGATGTGCATTACGAAGTACTGGAGGCCCTGCCATTCGTTCACGAGATCTAAATGATTTTTACTTTCTACACTCACCTCCCCGAAATGCTCCTACTCATTTTCCTGCAGCTTTTCATTTTTCCTCCAAAAGTCCAAACGTCGAGATGAGTTTAATGCATATTACAGTAATGCAACATTCTACATCGGTGAACATTTGCAAACTTCGATCCTAGCGTGAGCGCAGTTATTTCACTTGCCTTCCTTTCCCACGCGATCCTCTTTCGTGCGCTGTAATCCACCTAAAAATTCATGATCCGCTCTCAAATTTTGTATGGCACCCTCGCAACGTAATCGATAACGATCGCCAAATCCGGTCGTGGTAGCTTTCCTGGTCTACCTGATAAATAGACAGACGTACACAGATATAGTGCGCACATAAAGCGAGAAGAACATTAAAAAGGCCACTTGCACATTGCAGAGCCATCCACTTATACTATGCTAAATGCAGCTATACGAGCCCTTAGTATTTTACTTGTGCACCAACCACGGCAATCTACCGTATCTCCTTTTGAGACCTCCCAATAAATAAGGACCCCTTCTCTTTTGAAGCAGCGTTTCCTAAAAAACTTTCTAGGTGTGGCGACAAAATAATTATTATGATTTACTGTCATTATAAGTGTTGTTATTAATTATTGGCGTTGCCACTTATTATTTACTATTGCATTGTTGCCATTAATGATTAATTATTCTTGATCACACTAAGCTTCCCAAGAAGCCCGCTTACGCTTGGCAAATAAATTGAATGAAAAGCAGTCGCTGGATAAAAGTTGATAAACCGATATGCAAATGGCGTATAAAGGATACTCGGACGAATATCGAGGAGATGGAAGGACTTCATACGAAAAGTCGTTGGTGACACCTAGAAGACTGATTCAGGAGGGCAGCGAGAGAGGCACAAGGTTGCGGACGCAGATCGGTGCGTAAAACACTGCTGACAATTTGTCAGTAAAAGAAGCAAATATAATGTAAGCTTATTCACTGTTAGCAACCCAAGCAAAACAGAATATTCTTTCAACTACAGCCTAAGCTCGAATACGGCTCTCCTCTAGAAACACAACAAACCTACAGAGCCTTTTGTTCAATTCCACCTGACACTGTATACATATGAAACGCGAGTAGCTACTTGTTCAAACTCAAAGCACAGAATAAGAAATAAGAGAAGCCTATATTGATCAAAGTCAAGCAGACCTGAGTCTGTTATGAAGAAACTATTTGAACTTTTATCCATCATTAAAAACTCAAATTACAAACCAAAATTCGTTTTCATACACTTGCGGTCTTGTAAAGAAGCGTCAAATAGGAATATAGAAGCGTTAATTGTTGAACTAATGAGAAACGCAGTAAAGACGACATTAAAAAAGCACGAAAACTATGGTGATGAGATTTAGTACAAGGCTTTTACTCACCGTTGTCTAGATGCAGTAGAAAAGTTATTGACGAAATCCACTGTTGATAACTCTTGTAAATAAGCAACGTTCGATGGCGAGGAGTACCGATGACGAGCAAAAAAGAAATGTTAAATTCTCTCAAACTTCTATTTGTACCGTTTGCAAATTTGTGTTTACAAAGCGCATTACGTTCGCGACTAATCACATGCGGCCGGCCATTTACGAAATTGGGAGTCATACAAAACTCAGCAAAATAGTAGTGGTTTGTAAAAAGACATACAGTGAGAGGGGCGCTTACATTTGGATCACATGGGAATTTTACGAGAATGAGAAATTTCGCATACTTTGTCGTCATCAAACTGGCACACATAGTACATCACATCATGTTTTATGCATTTCTTCTGCTTTGCAATAAAAATTTTCCTTTATCAGGTTACCGCCAGCCTTGACCTACGTTACTACCAGCCTTGATCTACGCAATCGTTTTTCTTATGTGCCCTTCTAAACAAGCTTTTTACAACATCAGCAGCTTTAAAAATCAATTTGATTCCCCAGCATATACACTTTTTTGACACACAGTATTAACTGCATATTTCTCGTCCTCTTGCAACGCCACCTCCCCCCCCCCCCCCCCCCCCCCCCCCCCCCCCCCCACCCCCCCCCCCCCCACCC
>JPKZ01002974.1:17397-31578 GCA_000803305.1 Toxocara canis | reverse complement strand
CCACACCTCGAGAAAGCATCCCACCCCCCTTCTCAATACCACTACCATGGAATTCCAATTTAAAACCGCCACTCAACAAGGCTGATTAGCAGTGGCAGCTTTGTTCAAAAAATTCGTACGACGGATGCATTAAAGAATGCGTTCGTTCGATCTGAATGTGGAAAATTAATGTTAGGGCACTAACGTCTAAGTTCATCGCACCGTAACGCGAATCACTGAAATTTACATAAGTCGAATTTTAAACACCAAAATTTTACCTTACAGTTCCACATATACTCGTCACTATGACAAAATAATGGCCATAAATAAATGTGCGTTAAATGCAAGTGCGACAATACCATGAGGAGAGGTATGCTGGGAAGAAAAGGAATTCAACCCTTTGTTAGCAAAAAAAGGGAGTCCAACCGAAGTGCTTAGCTATTCAGAATAAATTTAGAAACTATTTTTTTCTTGCGCTCTCTTTCCTCAAATTCTCCCTTACCAAACTTCCATAATCTCCACGAGCACACTTCCTCTTCACTGCAAAAATTGTACTTGTAAAGCGCGCTTCAGCGATACTGTGAATGCGCATAATCAGATACAAAAATCGGCAAACCCTTCGTAATCGCCGTTTGCTGCACATCCCTGATCATGTCATAAAACGCCATTAGTGATCAGTCGATCAGTCAATTCGTGATCGCTCTATGTTAGCGATTAATCACATGCATTCTCAGTATCGTAATGTTACATGCCTTAATAATCGCCCGTAAGTACGAATTCATTAGCACAGCATCCAAGACCTGCCTTCACGAGACGCGGGGAGACGACGACAATCATTTTGATTTGCTTGATGCTTGAAATTACCTGTAGCATGAGGCTGATAAGAAGAATCACCCGTCGTTGAAGTTGCACCTTGTCAAAAGACGCCCTTTGCACCATAACACCACATAAGTACCTTCCATCGAAAAAAAAACAAATTCGCCAACTCAGTTTTGCTCATAATTTCTGCCAACTTGTGTTCGTTTGGGCCGAGAGGTTTTAAAGTCAGCGGGCCACGATCAGTAGCAAAGAAAATGTTGAGAAGAACTCCAACAAGATCAGTCTCAACGACACCAGTTGAGGGGTAGAAAAACACTGATAACCACCAGCGATACCCAGTGACATTCTCTGGTACAAGCACAATAAAAATACCTAACGCTACTGAACATTGAAGCGTCCCCTTGCAGTTTTTGCCGCCCTTTGAAAAATCAGCTTTCGTAAGTCATCTGATAGCGACGGTTGCGTACATGTGCGTACATACGTATGCGCTTGCATATTTGTTCTGTAATTTCAACTCAACAAGCACTGGAAGGGCGGAGGGGTGGGTAGGGTGGAGGTGCGAGGGAGCTGTAGGCGCTTAAAGACGGTAAATGTCCGCATACGTTTTTCAACCAGTCGGGTTTCGTATTCCCCTATTGTACTCAAAGAACAAGCGAGAATTCAAACCAGGGAGCTGGCATGATATGCGCTATGGCAATTCATCCATCAGAACAACCGGCTTTACAAACTACTTACTCGCTAATAGCGAATATTAAGATTTTGTCCAGTCCAACCGCTCATACAATTCTTCCGCTTAACATTCGTTTTTTGTCTTGTAAACCGATTAACGGAGTGTGGGAAAGACTGGTCAGATACTACATGCAAAATTATTAACCTTTTTAATGGGTAAGAGCGCTTCTCGGAATGGGGGATTTGGTTTGAAAATTCGCATCGAAGGTGATCCTAGGATATGAATTATGCCTATGCATTTTCATAAATCTTGCTCCAGTGATTCTCGAATCAGAACTGCTTGACGAACAAACGGATACATTCGCAAAGACCGTGACTCCACCACCATAATGTGCATTCCAAAAATACAGACGTGCAGACACCTTTAGCGGAAGATGCATACGAGCAGCCGAATCAGGCAAGATATGCACTTCTATCGTGCGTGAGTATTACGAAATCTGCTTATCTAATCGGCCGATATAAATGTGTGAGGCAAAAATAATAACACATCGCACCGAAAATAGGGAAGAAACGAAAGACAACTGTCACAGATATTATCTCGTTCAACCACAAATAAGGAAAAGTTGCAACAATTAACAACGAATAAAACCATACCGTCCAGTTACCAGGCAATAATACTCTTGCCTTATCCGCAAGAGTATAACAAAGTGTACCTAACCGCAAGTCACAAGTTGTCGAACTTGTAACGCGAGTTACATGCTACCATTCTGTGATCAGAGCTCATTTCGAGATCAGCAATTTCGTTTACAGCGCATTAAGCAAGCGGAAAAGCACTTTTTGCGCCCAATAATTTATAGCCACAGCCCATGACAATATAATAGCCACAGCCCATGACAATATATGCCAAAAACTGCTCTTTCAACAACTCATCAGCAAAATTCAACTCCGACCCTACGCTAAAGCAACTTCTCGAAACTTCCTTTTCAAATTTCAGCCAGCAAAATTCACTAATGGTGCCAGTTGTAAATTCGGCATTGTTGAAATTGGCATTCCTTAAGGTGGGGCCTGTTCAACATTTCTATTCGTTTTCTTGCCTGACCCCAAACCATTCGACTTTGAAGGGAAAGTAGTAATTCAGATCCTACGATTGCATCATCTGTGTGAGCTACGAAAAGTGAGGAAAAGAGTAAAAAACAACCTCAGCAAGTTAAGCAGTTTTCAGCCACCATCCAAGTGAAACTCAACCAAACCAAAACCACTCTCAAGAAATTTGATAACGGATCACATTTGCAAAATTTCGCCATCGGCGATAGGATGGAAGCTGACATCCCAAATAACGTTTGAAATTAGGAATTAATCCACGATACAACACATCTTACCGCACTCACTACGAATAACTAGCCAGAAGTTGCTTTACTCTGTTTAACGACTTCAGAGTATTGTGTCTATACTTACAACTTTCTTAGTACACTGTAATTTCTCTTAGTTGAGTGCTCTGCGGTATTGATCATTGCAGCGTTCTCTGCGATAACAAGGACTGCAGTAGCTTAAAAAATCTAACTTCACGTAAAAGGCAATCAACAATGCTATATGAATAATTATTAACTTAAAACCGATTAGCACCGTTAGTACGTTAGCATGTTACCGCTCGGGCCTTCAGTGCGTTGTCTCGGTGTTACTGAGGCAATCGCTCGCCGAGCACAGCCATCCCTTTGGCTGTTTTAGCAATTTCTCTTAGTTGAGTGCTCTGCGGTATTGATCATTGCAGCGTTCTCTGCGATAACAAGGACTGCAGTAGCTTAAAAAATCTAACTTCACGTAAAAGGCAATCAACAATGCTATATGAATAATTAACTTAAAACCGATTAGCACCGTTAGCACGTTAGCATGTTACCGCTCGGGCCTTCAGTGCGTTGTCTCGGTGTTACTGAGGCAATCGCTCGCCGAGCACAGCCATCCCTTTGGCTGTTTTAGCCTGTTGTTAACCACCCGCTGGCTCGCCTGTCAGTGGTATGGTGGGAAGCAGCCGGGAATCGAACCCAGGTCTCCCCCCACGCGAAGCGGGGGCCGTACCACTGAGCTATTACCGCCAACATTAACCAATTATCAACGAATTATTATTAACCAATAATTATTAAGTAATAATTAGTAACTTACATAAATTCAATAACAGAAACTCGTTTTGCAAAGAGTATCGAACGGGACTAAGTAGAAAAACTAGCTGGCAGCGTTTTCCAAATAACTGTTAGTTAAGCATTGAACGATTGCAGCAGAATCAACCTCAAAAGTCTCCAAAATATCGGCGATGAAAAACGAAAATATGTAAATGAAAGAGGGAAAACGATCGTGCAACGACTTCTTTAAACCGCACACGATCAACTACATTCTTTCTATGTGCTCCGAGCTTCGCTATCGCACCTATTGTTGCTTTGTATCTCGCTCTTATGCGTTTGTGTTGCTGCAATTCATTGTTGTTAATTAGCGAACTTCGCACTATCACCGTCTGTATGAACGATTTTACGCAACAGTTTTTAGATAAACAATCATGTTAACTTAGATGACTTTAACGGGCGCAGGTAAGTGTGGTGTTTATCATGGAAAAATAATTCAATTTTCTTTTCTTTAAATCACCGAAGGAAGGTAATACGACAGCTTTTTCTCGCAAAATCCTAGCTGCTTTTTTTTTTCTTGAATCTGGCGCTGCAAAGATACAGCTGAAAAGGTGTGTACTCGCGAGCATAGAGACGATTTGATTGAATTATCTCATGCAAAAGAGGGCAAAAAAGTTCGAAGCCAACAAATTGGATTCAATATCTGATTATTCGTTAAAATTTCACGTCACAAACATGGTAATGAACGATGATTGTTTGATCCTTTCGTTCCCCTGGAGACGTGAACGTTCTTTACAGCAACGGCCAACCCAACTCTCCTCAATCTCTGTCGGCTACCCGTTGAAGATGATGATAAGAAGAGGAAATCACGATAGCTATTCGAGTCGACCATCTTCACATTTGTAACTCAATTTGTTCAGCTTAAAACAATCAGCATTTTTGTCGATCCACATCTGCAATTTGAAAACCACTTCCTGTACAACAATATGTTAGATGATGAGATGCTGTGTTGCCTAATGGCAAATCGACAAGAAAAGTAGAAAGACGGAGCCCGAGAATAAGACACAATACGAAACGACTTCGAATGCGCAACACTTTCAACCTCGCGACCATAAATAAAATTAATGTTGTAAGCATCAGTAAGCAAGCAAAAAAAACAAGTGCCATAAAATAAAATGTTGTGAGATTTTAGGATAATTTTAAAAAGGCCGTTGCGAAATGCGAAAAAAGCTTGTATAACAGGATTTTATTACACTATTTAAATGCAATGACAAATTTCGCAGCTACTTAATGAGGTCGAACCAAGAAGACTGACACTTCATGATTTGTTACCAGTATATGAATGGATGAAACCGGACACCTTTTAATTGTTTCGGTATAGCTTACGAACCTGGTTGGTTTGCTGGTTTTATCGCTAGGGCACAAATCATGCAAATCTTCGCGGCCCACATTATAATTTGTCCAGGTTTTGTTTGATTTGTTTACGCCTTGTTCCTTTAAGAAAATTAAAATATTAGCGTCTTGCAATTATGCCTTCTCAGTGTCCTAGAAAACGTAGATTTGCTTATTAACGGCAATTAAAATCAAAAATTTATTCGCTGTAATATTTAGGGAAAAGCTGCATTGACTGCAAACAAGCTCCTTAAGCTTAACGAAAACGCAACCATGAGAACATACAAGCGTTTTTGCTCGAACCCCTACGTTTCTTTCCGTTTATTAGCTCCAGAACGAATATTTCTATAAAATTACTGCCGTCGATTTACCCCGAAGACTTGCTCAAATTTGCACACATGATTATCCCCGACCTATCATCTATTTCTAAAGGAACTATTTCCGTAAAACCAAGATCGACCGGTGAAGAAAGCTCAGTAAGTTGAGGAGGTAAAATGGAATATTATTCAAAGCACCTCTAAGCTAACCACTTCCATAGAATTTCGGTTTAAAGCCTTTCCAGCTAGAACTCTTTGATCGCCGTGGTGCAGCTAATCATTGTCTGAAAAACTGGGCAGCCCCTAATTGTGACGACTGCGCTGGCAATTTTAAAAAGAAGCATTTCGAGAGCTTTACTATGCTCTCATGCACTTACATACTCGGCGATGTGCTAGCCGCAGCAATTTAACACCAACACATGTCCATATAGCAAAACAGCTTCCTTTAAATCACGACCTTTCATCATTTCGTCACCAGACAAGAGATGAAACAACCAAGTTATGCTGTACCGAAATGCACGAGGAGAACAAAAGAAAATGGACGAGAAACACGATGGTATAGCACATCATCAGATTCTGGATGTGAAGTAGGCTCGCACCATCTGAGTGAATCCTATCCTAAGGGTTGTGCTGAAAATGGTTGTAGAGAATGAATTGTATTGTCAAGAGATTGAGTATGGTCCGAAATTGTCCGCATTAAAGGCCTATGAAGACATCACTGAATAGGTGAAAGGGTATTTTTAAGCTATAGAGTCGTACGGATTTCTTTCGATATTTCTCTTCGTCCAGAAATCTCTAGTTGGTTGAAGATATTTGTAATGATGATAAACACGGAATCTGAACGCGTTTCAAAAAAAAACTGCTCACCATTAATTTTCGGATATTTTTCGACTGCACTTCTTGATTTGGTGATTTGTCGTCGTTGGTAAAAAGGAAATCGACCGTTTTAAAAAAGGAGCGGTGGAGGGTAGGAATTTTTGTGTGAATAAAATTGGCGGAAACTCAGGGTTTTTCTGAACCTTGAAAGCGCCTTAAGGAATGGGCCTTAAAGATGTGGAAATAAGAAATGACGGATGGTTCAAATCAACGATGAGGCAGCAGTCAGCAGGATTGGAAGATCCTAAAAGGCAATAACTCAAGAAAATTCCCGCGAGCATTCGAACACGATGGCGCGAAGATAAACAGACCTATTCATTCTGTTTCATAGACCAATGCCATCCCATCACTGTTTCAAAGCTGTCCACCCATAAAAAAGCCCAATTGGAATTGATGTGAACAGAACGACTTGAAAGTACGGCATCAAACTGGAAGATGGCATACGATTCTCTGCTTACGAAGTAGCGACGCATGCTGATGTTATTGTCAGGAATATTTGTAGGCCGCAAAAGCAATCTGCATTTCAAAATTATAAACTGTAAATTTTCTCGCATACCTCCCAAGGTCGCTGCTGCGCATCGATGCTGTAAGACTAACTGCCGAACAAAAACACTTAGTTTCACATACATGGCAGAGCTGATAGAAGTGACTTTATTATGCATCATTGCAAAGTAAACACTTCAGAAGCCATGTTCCCAAGTCAACGGTGATGTAATAGCACTTCGGTCCGCATAAAAACCTTTATCTTCTGCAACTTCATTCCTCTTTCTCCTCCCCCCACCTCCAGGCAACCCTAATTCATATGAATTAGAAAATTCTAAATGTGAGGGTCCATTTCGGTTTTTACTACTAATATATGCTGACCTATTGAGAAAGTATTTCTCTTCTTTCTAACCGAGCAGCAATATAACGGAATGTGGTAAGACGGCATGAGAATGAAAGCGAAAGCGAGAAAGCAAAACAAACTGAACCTGGAGACAACTGCAGAACTGATTCTCGCTTTGCCTTCTGAAAGTTGTTGAATAGCGCCCACAATACGGCCCTTCGCCAGCGTTCACTTCTTCAACGCTCCACGCTCATACGCCCAAGTTGTCACTTCAAAGCTGGATAGACGGATATCTTGCATGACATGAATCACTCTCATTCTTTACGCACCAACATAACACCAAACCGCACATTCACAGTAATCAAAACGGTAGCCACGATCAGCATAAACAGCCGTAAGTGAGCGTAAATTTGAGAAAACAAATGTAGTTTTTATATGAGCCAGTTCATCTGCTTTAAAAATTTCTTCTACAAACAAACGCAATAGCCCCTCATCAGCAAATTATTAAGCTGAAGCAGCCTCTCCTGTTCTGGTATGGTACTTGCTTATTGTCACCAGTCCCTCCCCGCAAAGCGGGGAGGGACTGGTGACATATCTTCTTGCTGGTTCCTCCTTTGCAGCCTCTTCTATTGTTATGTATGCTCCCTTTGGCAGCTTCTTTTACCTCTAGGGTCATTTCTGAGCCATACTCCGCACTCAATCAACCAACCCATCATATTTTGCAGAAAAGTCTGCGTATAATTTCGCGCATCTTAAGCTCAACATTTCACCAATATGTTTGTAGTTCACAAAATAACAAACCGAATCATTTCAAGGTTTACACTAAACTCTGCAGTAGTCACATAAAGTTTGCGACACTGACCACTCACGATATGCCAAAGTGGTGCTGTGACAGTCGGCTGGCTGTAAAAGTGCCTAAGATGCCCATATATCATAAACCACCCAGTCAGTCCGTTAGGCGTCATAAAGAGAAATCGCCGTATGTGTTCCAAACAGCGCTATCCAATACAGATAATAAATCAAGTGCATTTGTTATATGAATTCTATTGGGTTTATCTTATCTTTTCGATATTGAGTGGCACAGCAAGAATTTTACATATGCTCATAGGACAGATGAATGCTATACATTAAAAATGTTCCAACGGGAAATCAAAATGGAACCAAATGGAGTCAACGGAGAGCGATTACAATTTTTTAGAAGTCTAGCACACAAAAAGTTTCTTGTTGCTTTACTTAGTGGGAGGCCATGGGCCATCGCTGCCGTTCGCATACGCTCCAAACGAGGACATTCGCAAAAAATCGACAACTATAAACGTAAAAGTGTGCAGAGCTGAGCATATTGTAGAAGTGGCAACGATGATGACGAATGCGCATAGTGAAAGTGACTTAAAAGCAGATGGCAAAAAGTTATGGTCCATTCAGTATTTCGGAAATATGCATAATAAGGGTACAGAAATTAATAAATAAATTGAAGTGGATTCTTCAATAAAATTACTTTTACGAAAGATTTGTGGAAAAAAAAGCAAAAATCCTTTGAGCAAACTTCCATGAAACTTTTCGAGCGCGTTTTGGAGATGGTTAATCGTTGTAAAGCAGCGCCAGAATTGGTGCTGCCTAAGAACGGTGGCAGGAGAAAACTTATCTAAAGTGCGAATTTGACCAGACGCTGGGCAAACGCAAAAAAAAAACTAATCCAGTAATCATTGCGCTTCAAACGCATGACGAAGTTTGTGCAAGTTTGCGAACAAGAAAAAGAAGGTGAACGGGCTGTCCAGGGATAGGATCCAGAAAACCGAATGCAAAAAATGCCAAAATGGATTTGGAATGCAAAAAACGATAATAGGAATGTGTAAAGTGAGGAGCGCGAGGAAGAAAACTAGAAATGTGAGCGGGATGCACGAAGCTGGGAAGGGAATGCGGAAAATTAAGAAACAAGAAGCAGAGTCAACACAATCGGAAACGGATTTTTTTAACGCTAAACTCGCATATTCTACGTTAAGCAAAACGTTGTAAAATGAGGGATGAGTCAGCAAAGTCATTATTTTCCACATCAAGAAAATAAAATATGATAAAGAAAACAAAGAGCAGTAGGAACCCGGAAGTTCACAAACAACAGATGCGAAATAAAGATGGAAATGTGGGAAGAACGATTTAATTAAACTTAATGTCATACATTTTTGCATGCTCATAACGCTTCAGATAACTTGTGAATGCGAATACTGCACGCGTAGCACGAACATTTCATGCGAATTTATTCCAATTTCTCATGATCCGGAAATCGAAAGCGCTACAAACTGAATTTGTGAATGAAACTCGATGACTGGAAACAATTATAATTTCAGCACATTGACTCGAATGAAAAACCCTTCATGATTTACAAGCATATTATCAGATGCAATTCAAGCAAATGATGGCATTTCAAGAATCCCAGGAATCTAACGGCGAAAATACGCAGAAAAGTGGTATAATAGTTGAGAGTGAGTGAACCATAAAGTATTTCGATGCGAAACTCTCGTGAAATGTTTTCATAAGTTTTCGACGATTTCTACTTCCGATTCTATAAACGATGACCAAAACTAAAAATCGTATTCAAGATGAGGACGATCGTAAGCCAAGAATACCTTCTTGTTATATTCAAAGCAATTGTGATGAATTAGTTGCGGGCGAAAATCAACTGATCAAATTAGACGTCTCACATCTCAGTAATTCACAATGAACTCTAGGAACACGCTTCTGAGAAATTGTCGAAAGCAATTTGGCTAACCACAAAGGTGACGCTTATATGTGCTACAGCTTTAAAGACAGGCACTAAAAAAACCTCTACAAACATGTGATTTTCGCATCAGAGATAAGTGGCAGTAAATTGTTCGAGGCATATCTCGGGATACACAGCCCGTAACATAATCACACAAGCTGCACTATCAAAGAAGCTGATCTTTGCCTCTTAACGGAAGGTTGTTGACGCGATAATGTAGTGTTGTCCACCTAAAAGAGCTCATTGCGCATATCTATGCACCCACACTATACGCTTCTATCATATGCTTGAAAGTGCCGCATTCTCATGCACACATATAACGCCGTTATTCACAGCCACATTACTACCGCTAGCTTCCTTCTAGACAGCTAATTAAAATCGCTTTGCCTATAAGCCATGACGGATGTATGCAGCTTAGATAGCACCCACGCAAACGGGAACGTCAAATGCCCCGCTAAGCACATCATTGAAGGTCAAGACGACATGCATCCGCATATGAGCTCTACTGCCCGCCATATGCAGAAACGGAGTCTGCATTTACGGACTTTGCCAAATACACATCATATGATCGCTCAGCGATGTTGTAAGCGACAGACAACAACAATAACTTCACCTGTCGTGTGCATATATGCGGTTAACGTTATTCAATTCCTGTTACGTCCACATCAGGCGTTCAGCTTTATCGAAACCTTCAAACCTATCTTCAACATTCCAAAATTTTATTGTGCTCCGCTTCACAAAATCCTTTTGCATCTAGAGAACTTGGAAAGACATTGAAAGCACTGTGAATTCAATGCCGCTTGCAAATGCTCGTCAAAATAATTCATGCCGAAACTGCGTAAAATTTTCATTTACTACTTTCCAAAACAAGGTTTCCTAAAACTGATCCAGCATTCACACCGTTCCTCCGGGGAGGGTAAACAAGCGGAATATCCAAAAACTGAAGTTATTCTTCTCATCCTTTCGATCAGTAAATACCCGTACAATCCCACTACTCAGATAGTGGGATCAAGTCACTCACGTTCAGTCACAGTGGGGCTTCTGCTTACGACTTAAGGGAAAAACCTCCTAAAGATTGAAGACAATCGACTGTATAAAAATTCGCTTCGCGAATTTGTCTGCTCTAAAGCCGTTCAACGTAGCGATATATTTTTTGAACATTCCACAATCTTTGCCTACAATACTTTTGAGGGCGTTCCTCTCAGTGGAATTAAAGGAGAGGATCTTAGAAAATTTATGGAACATTTATGAACGTTTTATGAATATTCAAACTAAGCCAGACGTGCTTAAAGCAGCAACGAGTTTTAAGTGCAAGAAGATCACTGCATAACGAAAACAGACAGCGGATGAATAAGTATTCGAAAGCCATGTCACATCTCGATGCCACCCTTGCACGAAGTGTGACTGCAAGAAATCTGCAAAATCCAGCGCCACCACATGAAATATTATCACTACTGGTGACTTTCTGAAAGCATACAGACGTATTTGCGAAAACTATGGAAAGCCTATGAGTTTCCGAAAAAAAAACACCTGAAAGCGTCAGCTGTTTCGTAAACACCTTCCCTCTGAGCGATGACACGACGGTGTCATCGCTTAGAAGGAGGGTGCTTGCGAGGAGAGATGAGTGCTATATGCCGACATCATATGGCACCTTTGGCGTCGGTATTATTTCAGATATACCGAAACTTTAATATCGATTACGCAACTGCAATTTATGCGTTACAGTTTAGCCAAGTATTGTTTGCATTGCACTTCAATTGCAAGCACTGATTAACCGGCGGGATTGTGCGCCAGAACGCTGGCACGATACATGCTTTGGCAATCACTCATCAGAACTTTCATCAACTGCTCAACTATGATGAGAATTCATATTCCAACCCACCCGACGCGCATACGAATTCTCTACCAAAGAATCGTTTTTCTGCGGCCCGAGTGGTTCCAAAATGCATGGGGACTCTTTGCTCACTTCAAAAGGCATAAAATAACCTGCGGTAGATGAGTTAACTTGAAATTTGGCCATGATGACCGTTGTAGAATATACCCACCAAATTTCACAGCTCTGTTTCCAGTGGCTCCTAAGTTGAAACCGCCCGACAGGTGGGTGCGCAAACACGCAACCATCCTATACCATCATTTACGCACAAAGCCACCGATTACCTTGCAAAATTAAATTTGTCAACGCACATAGTACCAACAGTTGTATCTCCAGCAAAGTTCCAACCTTTCTAGGGGAATTATTTTAATCGGATTTAGTAGGACGATCCTTTCCCAGGTCGGTGGAGTGTTTTGAAATTTCGTGTGTAGCATGCAGTCCTAGAGTCTCAATCACACTTATCAACTCCTTAGCTCAGTCTTCAATGGTTCTAGAGTTGGAACTAACGGCTATACAAATACCAAACATTGCAAATTTGCAAAGCGTTAAAAAAAATAAAATCGGCAAGCGCACCATTTAGATAGGGCAGCAGTCTGCTGTTATTCGGCTTTCTATAACACAGAGCATGGCGAACATACACTGCTACTACGAACTCTTTTCGAAAGTGCTTTTTGTATCTACCGTTTTAGTCACTACGCTTATGAACAACCCGCTTATGATTACGGTTGTTGTGGATATGACACTGTTGGATCGGCAGCTAGTCATATCGCTCACTGATACCGTCACGCTTAAATCGAACCATAACGAGCAAACGTTTTCATCAAGGTGGCTAGGGTGCAGCGTAAGGCCAGTAGGGGACGATGTGCAGAACCTGCGGTTCGTTTTTAGGCCATAAACTTCTACATCTGATCTCTTCTATTATATTCGGTGAAGTGCAAAAATTTTTTGCAATTTTTCTTTTTCTAATGTATTTCCTATGGTATGTTTTCAATATTATTTAGTGCAAAAATTATTTCTACCAAACCAAACAAAATTCTTTATTCGCATCACATGTGCACTTGGAAATGAATTTAAACTTGACTGCTCTAGTTTTCTACGAATTTTTTTACGAGTACAGCGAACATCACAAGCAGCGAACGAAAAGAAAAAACTGCAATAATTTTGACGAACTGGTCGAAAATGATCGCATGGATCGGATCGTATACAAATATAGAAAATTTATAATAACGCAATCACGTAATATCAGCAAGGAAGTTAGCATAATTGATAATTCAACCAAACATAGCGAAATCAAACGCAATTAGGAAAACGCAACGACCAACGGATGCGTCGAGTGTTTCCGGACTAAGCTTGTTGAAAGAGGCCAAAGATGACAACCCATCTTGAAAACATCACTGCATCTTTCGAGAGTCTCCTCTGTCCTGTTGCAAAATTCACCGTGATCAGGTTTCGTGGGCTTCATGTAGAAATCATGATACATTGCAATAATAAATATGCTAGAAATGGTATGCCTAAAGAAACGACCCGAATAAGACACATGAATCCTATCTGTGATCCCTGCTGTCCTTTTCGCCTTGCACGTACAGTTTAATATGAAACGTTTATCTTTGGAGAGATATGGTAACAGTGCTGCTTTACAGCACCTATATACCCTCTCCTATTCTACTGCGCTTAAACGGCATTCTGCTGAAATAAATAAGCGAAGAATGTGAAGTTTATTGAGGAAAACGCCATAAATAACGTACACCTCTGTCCCCTCCTCCTACTCTGTTTAACGCTAAGAAATCAGTTTTGGTAAAATCATTTCGAAAGAAACTTTCCGCTGGCGTTATTTGCTGACGACCAATAAAGAGGTGACGTGGAATGGATGCGCTTCATGCATCACTTCATCACCAGCGAGCACCTAACACAACAACGATTACGAATCGCCAATGGCCGTCGATATGTTTCGTTCTACTCAACTCTCGGCGATCATTTTCGTTGTGTTCAGATCATTTCTCGATTTTCATGCGCCTCGATTGAGAATCATATTTGCTTCCGTATTTATCGATCGCTCGATAGATTCTCGATTATAAGCGAGATCATAGGGGCGGGAAGCTCAATGAGACGAATCTCGTCGCGTATTACGCCACGATTAGACGCGTTCGTTATTTAACGCTGCCATAACAACATCATTTGGCGGCTTTCACAGAAAAATATCCCCCAATTTAGATTTCTGAAGAGCGGATCCTCTTCATGTGCCCTTAGCGTACAGCTCTGACTGAATCAACAGTAGAACGAGAAGGTAAACGGAAAACAGTTAACAACCATGGCTTATTGCAGAAGGTGTTACGTGAAAAATTTCTACGCTTCATTTCACCAACATATCTTCATTTCCGATCAAGCTCGTTAACCCGAGCGTAATCAGGCAATGTCTACGTGATCAGAAATTAGCTGCCGTTCCACCTCGACAATTTACAAAATGCATAAGATGTATCTCCTCTTCATTACTGCTCTTTCAGGTTACTCAATGCATCACTTTCAGGGAACACTAACCTACCCTAGGGAGAACAGGCGAGGGTCAG
>JPKZ01002973.1:201827-229865 GCA_000803305.1 Toxocara canis | reverse complement strand
CGGGGAAGGAGGGAGGGGAGAGGCATGTTATCAGAAGGCAGCGCCTAATCTGGATTTCTTGTTAAAATAACCACCCCTTCTCCCCCCCTCCCCGCGGCACACCCAAAAAATGTAAAGAATAGCAGGCTATTTTTGATCTACATCTGTCCGATGTAGATCTTATTTCTTGAAGTCATCAGTTTTTTTTGGCAGATGTTGACTAGGTTAGTCGCGCAGAAATAAACTTCTGTAGCTGGCGGGAAGAGGAGAACAAGAAGGGTATGTTTGGTGTTTAATCTTTTTACCCTCAACAAGAAATATCCCTCACTTATTGCGGGGATCGGTAACAAGTAAATTAAATGAAAGAGGGCAAACACGAACATGGAATGAGGGATGAACCATAATTTATAGCTTCTGCGTTGCAGCTGGCACTATACGAGCAGTTGTTGGGTAGTATTCGCGACACAATCCAATCGTGGAACGAAGAAATGAAAAAGACAGGTGGTGCTGCTAGTGGCACACGTGTTGATATCATGCCCTCATCCGTTCATCTTATCACTGCTTACCTCGATTTCATTCGTCTCACAAAAACTATCGAGCGCTATCTGTTAATCGTTTCACACACTAGGTGAGCATCGATGAGTTTTCGCACTTTCAGTTTTGGGGGCATCTTTTGCGACATGAGTTTTCACCTTCACTGTTTGTGGCATCATTTGTTGCGTTTTTGTTTGAATGATTTTGCTCATCTCCTTCTTCCATTCGATTAAGTATGATGCTTTGTAACATGGGGCAACCAGATCTCGTTTTTAGATACACATTGTACTACGTCCATTGAAGTTCTTGAAGGCTATCAAGTTTGCGGCTTTCTAGAGAGGTTGGGTTCGCAGAGGCAGACCGCCATTTTTTTAGTCTCAGCTGAGTGGCGTTTTCGATGTGGAAATCCATGGCGTTTTTCATGTTTGAATGATTTTGCTCATCTCCTTCTTCCATTCGATTAAGTATGATGCTTTGTAACATGGGGCAACCAGATCTCGTTTTTAGATACACATTGTACTACGTCCATTGAAGTTCTTGAAGGCTATCAAGTTTGCGGCTTTCTAGAGAGGTTGGGTTCGCAGAGGCAGACCGCCATTTTTTTAGTCTCAGCTGAGTGGCGTTTTCGATGTGGAAATCCATGGCGTGTAGGGGGGGGGGGGGGAATATATTAAGGGAGGGTGCCTTATTATAGGTTGTACGATAGTTAGATTGCAGGACACAAGCGGAAAAAAAGGCAAAACCACAAGATCTGCTTCGTTTATATGATTCGGTGATCGAGGACTGCAACGAAATTCAGCAGTTGCCTGGCGCCTCGGCTAATGAACAGATCAAGAGTGCTTTTCATGCCACAACCGAGTACTGTCGGGCATTCAGGTTGGCGTGTTTTATTTTATTTTATTTTATTTTATTGATTAATTTATAGGTTGTGGCAGGATAAGTCTTAGGGAGCCGAGAAAGTCGGTAATTTGCTCACTTCAGTATCGTTTCGCCACTGAAGAGTATAGTGTTGTACGTTTATGCGCAAATAGGAATATTATGTCCAGAATCAACAGTTTCGCACGCAGGCGTTCCTTCTTCAACCACTGCTAACGTATGCCTCCACAGGTAGCAATCAGACGTTCCTTACTATTCGTTGCCTGCTTTAGTTTGTACTCTGCGAGATATAGAAGCTTAGGGTCTAGTTTTAACTCATCAAAGTCGAAATTTAATTCACAGAAGATGGCACCAGTAGGTAATATTACTATACTTAGTATTTGTTACCAAATACTGTTGATTGAATGTTCGATTAATGCTTAATTTCTTTATGTAGCTTGGTTTATTCACATATATAGTTTCATCTTTAACCGTAGAAATTACTATAATTTTTGTAAAGCTTGTCTGCTGAATTTTGACCTTGTATGCCGTACATAGTTATTTTTTGCGTCGATGTGTGTATTAATGTGGAGATATTTTTGGACAGTTTTATTACATTTTATGTTTTGAGTGAGTTTATTAAGCCGTCGATTCCTTGGGACGGGAACTGAACAATGTTGAGACGGGACTGTCACTGATGAATAGTTCACAAAGAGATTTCACAGTATCTAGGTGGCATTTATTTAGGTGCTACTATATGGCAGAGGCATATGCAAATCTGTCGAAGTGGCGGGACGCAGTAGCGCTTTACGACCGCGCTATGCAGCGGTGCTCATCGGCTATCAGCTCCGTTCATAGCAACAAACATAGTGCCTATCTCAAAGAATCTGCTGAGGTATGTTCACTATGTCCACTTTAGCTACAGTTCGTTTCGCCAAACGAGGGCCCTTGAAAAACATCGGTTTAGGTGGAACGCAGGCAAGATAGATGCTCGGCATAAGTCAATGATTTTCGTTTTTTTCTTTCTTTTTTCACCAAAGCTCACGCGAAAAGAGCTTTGTGAGGTTCTCGATATTAAACAGTGGAGGTGTGGTAGTTTGCTTTTGACAAAACTCCGTAAACTTTTGCAAATCAGTGGAAAAAAAATAAAAGGCATTTTTGCCTAGCAGTTCTTTTGTCGCCGTACATCGTTTCTTTGTTAACTTCAGTGTTGTTTAGGATGAACTCAAGGAACTGTTGAAGCAAATCACATCGGCCAAATACACAACGCAGGCAAATCGACTTGCTGAGGCGGCTGGTGAAACGAAAGAAGAGGGGAACGGCGGTGCTGCGGACACACGGGTACTACAAATTGAGGCTATTTCGCTTTAGGCCACAGCATGATTTTTATTTTTATTTTCACTTTTTTTCTGAATTTATTGATGACCACTGCAGTGAATAGTTAGTATGAGCCAGTCAACTTTGGCTCACAAAGCTCAGCATTGGAGCCCATAAATGATTTTGATCCGTTTTTAGCGCTTCGTTGTTCCTGAGGGAGCTGCTGAACATCCGTATGTATGCATTTAGCGGTAGTCCAGTTTTGAAGACAAAATTGCAGATAATAAGACAGGAGAGTCACAACGAAATGCGTTACGCATCCCTCTATACAAATTTCTCCTGATAAAACGAAGCCGTGGTCAAATTCATGCTTGTCCAAGCCACAAAGGATGAAACGTATTTGTTCCCATATTCCCGCGGGATTCATTTCAAGCAACAAAGGACGAAACGTCTGTGTCCTTATATTCTCGCGGGATTCATCTCAAGCCACAGAGGATGAAACATCTTTGTCCTCATATTTTAGCGGAGTTCATCTCAAGCCACAGAGGATGAAACATCTTTGTCCCCATATTCCCGCGGGGTTCATCTCAAGCCACAAAGGATGAAACATCTTTGTCCCATATTTTAGCGGAGTTCATCGCAAGCCACAAAGGATGAAACGTCTTTGTCCCCATATTTTAGCGGAGTTCATCTCAAGCCACAGAGGATGAAACATCTTTGTCCCCATATTTCGGCGGGGTTCATGTCAAGCCATAAAGGATGAAACATCTTTGCCCCATATTCTCGCAGAAATCTCAAGCCACAAAGGATGAAACGTCTTTGTCCCCATATTTCGGCGGGGTTCATGTCAAGCCATAAAGGATGAAACATCTTTGCCCCATATTCTCGCAGAATTCATCTCAAGCCAAAAAGAATGAAACGTCTTTGTCCCCATATTTCCGCGGGGTTGATCTTCTTTTCATCTCACCCATAATATGGTTGAGCATATCTATGGAAGAAACTTTGAGCCAGACTGGAAGAAGAAAACACATCCGTTCCTGTATTCCGCGCGAATGAAAATACGAGCCTTCCCTCATTTCTCACTGGAAATACTCTTCGCGTGCATCCATAGTACAGAGAGCGACCATAGGCATGGTAGTTGTATTGACAGGTTATGTGAGTATTCTTGCGTAATAACGTATTACCCAACTATTACGCGATTATGATTATTGTTTACATGATTATAGTTATACATGCATACTTATTACATAATTGCAACCACGTTATGTAGGTATTGTAGTATGGAATGTGTTGTCGACGATATACATTTTTCAGCCTCTGATTGAAACACTTGATGAATATCGGAAGATCAGTCCCGAAGATCTTTTGAAACCGGAGCCGAATGTTTGCATAGTGCCAATGCCGCCGCAGTTTATTCCGATGCCAAATAAACCTATGTTCTTCGATTTGGCTTTGAATCATATCAAGGTTGGTCGTTTACGTAATTGCTAGTATTCCGTCGCTATTTTTGAAAGTTCCATATATTCGTTTCCCTACTATTTATTAGTGTGGTTTGCTATAGCGTATTTTTATTTCCGTATCTTATTTTTTTATTCCTCTTCACTCTTTTAAGGGAAGGAGGGGGGGGGGAGGATCCGCTGATGTCTTAAAATATTTGAATTTATGAATGTCAGTGTATATGGTAGAGTCTACCATATACACTGACACTCTATTTTTTTGGAGGGTGGAGGAGTGAGTAAGGCTGCACTAATAGAGCGCAAATCACTTCCAGTTTTTGTTTCTGAAGCGAAAGAAGTTCGTAAAGACCTCACCTCGCTGACTTGAAAATTTTCAGATGCCCGATCTGGAGACAAAGATAGCATCCTACGTCTTGAACGAAAAGAAGAGTCCGTCTAAGCAAAAGGCCGATGGAGGAAAGAAGTCAAAAGGGGCTCAGCAAGTAGCTCCTGAGCAAGACCAAGGAATTGGTGGAATGGTGAAGGGATGGTTCTGGGGCAAGAAATGATTTATCATTGGAGGCGTGATTACGTGAAAAAGTTTTTTAAAGAAGAAGTACTTCCTCTCCGTATTCTAATGGGATATAGTCTTGCTGGAATTTGGGGTCTGGAAAAGGGTGGTCAAAGTGAATATCAAGGAAGGAGTGAGGTGCTACTCGTATAAGCCGTTTTAGAATGTTACAACAAGAGCTGTGATGTGGTTTAATTTTGGAGCATTTTGACTGAATTTTTTCCGGGGAAATTCTGTGCTAAAAGATACGAGTTGTATTGTTGAATCGATTAAAAGGGACTCAATTTTTTGGTTTGGTGCAGCTGGTAAACCTTAGGTTAGGAAGAACATCGAACCTGAGTCTTGTATGTTTGGTTTGAGCCCTGCGGCAGTTTAATCGACGTCGTCAGCTTGATGTCAAGTTAGTCGCAAGATTAACTGTTTCTAATTTTTACCAACGAATGTTCTGACTTCAACAACTGTGCTATGTTCGTTGTGGAAAGTACTGATTTTAACATTCTGACCTTCGGAGGGTTTCTGTTTTGTTATGCAGTAATATAACCTTGTTTAGTTTGTGCGCAGCTGCCAGGTTTTATCGCATAGTAATGGAGCTTTTTCTAAGATTTTCTTAGGTGTTTTTTTACGGAGTGGGGAGGGGGAGGGGGTTTAAAGCTATGAGGTATGCGTCATCGAGTCATTGTGAGTTAAAGATGAATTTTCATGCGAAACCACAGGTGTGATTTCCTCAAGCGAGAGCGATTCTTCATCCCCAGTGCCGACATCGTGTTCCATGTCCATTTTGAGTCAATTCTCCAGAGTATCGTCCAGATCGAAAGCAACCACGGTTGTAGTGCGGGAATGCAGATGGAAAACAGTTTCCCGATTTTTGTGTTAGATTCCGTACTCTCGTCGGTCGGCCTTGGATGGGGTTATCTGTTTTCTCCCTCGTGGTTGCCAGAAATCGTTCTCATTGCACTTTAATGAGGAAGAATGAAGCTCTTAAAAGTCGATAGGTCTCTACAAGTCTTCAAACGGAATAAGGAGGCAAAGATCGGACTGTAAAATTATTGTTTCGGTTTAAACATGGGGAATTGGCTAGTGGCGGCGAGTTGGATGCGTCTTTCATGACAACTGTACAAGTTTTGGAAAAGATGATGGATTTGTTCAGTTATAAGATTTATCAGCACTTTTGTGATATATTCTTTTTTAACCTTTTGTTGTTAAGGTTAAGATTTTATTAGTAGTTTTTATGGCTGCCACTTTCCACCTTTGGAAGATTTGTTCATTTGTTTGTTTGACTAATTTTTTTCCTGCAAGAGATGATTTAGGGGTTACCACATCGTATCGCTGTCAGCGATAAATTTTCTATAATAATTTGATAGAAGATAGTATCTCAAGTTAAAATATTTCTGTCCTAGTGATGGTCTTGCAAATGGACTGTTCTAGTCATTTTTTTAAGGAACATTGGGAGAAACTGTAATGAGATACGGCAGCTATTTGGTAGAATCATTTCGTGGGATTTCAAAACAGATCTTGTTTTGATATGTTCCTTTGTTCAGCTTATTGTGAAAGAGTCGGTGCAGTGAAATTCAACCGTCGTAATGTAATACCTTTTCAGAGTAGAGGAAGGAGAGGGAGAAGGGAGGGCGAAGGTGTTGCTTTTTATTACTCAGATGCGTTGTTAATAAAGCAATTGACTACACGGCATAGCTTATTCGCCAAAACTTTTATTTATTCTTTTTTTTGTTTATTCTCTGAGCGTTTATCGCAAATTCCAGCGGTTTTCTTTGATTTCCGGTTCATCATGTCTGTTGTTGTTGTTTATCATTGATTTGTTCCATTTGTCGTTGTTTTGCGGTGTTTTCCGACAACGTACAACTTGTCGATTAAATGCCAATAATATCAATCCTTCTTATTGTTGAGTGGAATTACAGCGCATTATAAGGTAGTGGTTGTAGTTTTAAATATATTATATATACATATACATGTATAATACATGTGAAGGGGCTACGAACTTCAGTTGTCCTGATTGTATAGTTTTAGGATATTTAAACTGAAAGAAAAGCTAGCGTCGAATAATTTGACTTCTGAAAGCAAAACTTCAGACAGATTTTCGTGGTATGAACTCATTTAAAATTAAAGGCGAACTTAGCAACTTCGTTCGCTTGTATTTAAGAGCAACTAGGCAAGGAGGGTGATTCATCAAAAGTTGAGTTGGGCATGACGAATAGGTACGTATTTGACAGCTCTTCGGTTTCGGTGATATGCTTGGGAATGAAAACGTCATTTATTCTCAAGATTTGTGTCGGAAATGTCGCTATTGCGGCAATGATATGTTTTGATCATGATTCTCAAACGGAAAGCAAGTATTAAACTTTGATCTTTTCGCAGTAAATCGACAACCTCAAAAGCACAACACATTTACGGTTTGCGAAGACGCGAGATCACTTTATTCGTTGATGTTGAGGTAGCGCGGTGAAGAGGTAAGCATGAATAAAGTTTAAAAATAAAGACGATAACATAAACGTGGCAAAATCATCTATTGGTCAGTGTTTCCAATAAGGAGGTTTGTTGCATTTTGAAAAAAATCAGTTGATCAAACGAAATCGGCAAGTTGTTTCGGATCCGCAAAGCGAAACACGGTTTTATCGTCTTCCAAGGTCCTCTTTTTTTTCTGTATTCGCATCTGATATCCCCTATAACAAACGCATGGGTGGGTATATCAATATAGGTCAGTACGCGTTCAGTATGATCCAGTCTTCTGTACCTCTAAAGAGTGTTTGCACCTTCTAAGCACTAAGGGTTAACCGTGGAAGCAGGTTTTGCCCTGACAGCCTGAAAAGGTAATCAGTTCGACGCGGCTGAATTTTCCTATAACGCTGGCATGCAACTTATTATGATTCGCTCGAAACAGGCGATATCCTTAGTTCCCGTTTCCATAGCCAATGATCTGCATAGGGGATGAAATATATATTTACTTGAAAATCGCTCTCATCCGCTTTTATTTCACCCCGTCTCCAATCCGTTCCTTGTTGCTAGAACCCGCCCAGTCACCAGTCGGTAGAGCAACCGACTGGAAATTTGGTTGTCTATTTACTCTGTATTCAAAGTGCATGCGAACGTGATTGTATATTGAAAGAGATTGATTTGGATGAATATATAGGCAAACCCTTTAGGGATTCATCTAATAAATCCTTCAATACACAAATTAATTCCCGAAAAATTTGACTTTGAAGTCCCACTTCAAGTTTCATACTTCCTCTGCTCCACAAGATGTTTGTTTTGATTTTCGCTAAACAGAAAAATATCGCAAGAAATTCCAATTACGCAAATGGCCATTTAAGCTTCAAGAAAATGTTTTGCGGTGGTGTCGTTTCGGTAATTCCACTTAACGTGGCATCATCCCTGATCGAATTATGGTGTGATTGGCGTGAAGGTACGGACTGGTGAATCGATGCTGACGGCGCATACGCATAAGTACTTTGGGCATGAGGTACTGCGTGTCTTGATTCTATAGGCTTCTGAAAAATTCACTTGACATGGAACGTAAACTGAACGCTGATTCTCCTGATTCCTTCGCCTTCCCTTCCCGTATATTACGTATCTTTCAATGGTTAGTTTTTTTTCTAGCTAATGGTTTCGTTGCGCTGAGTCATGTGTAAGTATTCCTCTCCTTAGTGTCATTTAAAAAATACAGTCCCTTCTTCTGTTTAGTCTTCCCGCCCAGATCTCTTGAAAATTAGAAAAAACAGTGCATTTCATTCGAGCGAGTTTGGTGGCTCAAATTTTCGTCCTTCACAAGTTTAGAAATTGTCATTAATATTGCAAGAGTGTAATTAACTAGCGAAAATCTGGAGAATGCGCTGTTTAAGAACCGCTGTTCTTATTTTGCGGCGCTACAACTTCAAACCGACAATCATTTAGTTTTGAAACGTAATGCAACAGTTTTTGCCGATGTGGCTTCCGGATTATTCTAAATACGCTCACGACCTGCGCAGAAACAGCTGATTACGTGGGCTCACTATCTCTTCAATTGAGAAGTTTGATCGATCTAGTTGAAACATAAAATCGGCTATCGGTTCTATCATTTCAAACTCTGTGAGTTCTTCCGATTTGCACGACCAGAATGAACCACCAAAAACGTTGGGCTAGTGCTAGCAACCACAAGAAGTAAATTAGAAACAAGAAAAAACTCTGTAAACGTGTGGTTAAAATCTGGGATGAAGTATTACGCATTCTTATCACTTCTCCTTCTCCAGACGCCTTCAGAAGCGTTGCCAGGGCGTTATTGGTCTAAAACATGCAAGAACACCACCATGCAAGAAGTTGCAAGAACAAATATAAGCAATTCCCGAAAAGCTCGTTTCTTTTATCTTTTCAGTTCTCGTTTTCCATGTGATTCAATGTTTTCCTCGTTTCTTTCTGCGTTTCTATGAAAAGGATATTTTCGAAATCATTCGATAAACAACCCTCTCCCTCTCTCTCTCACTTCCTCCCTTTCCGTGCACACTACAACAAATATGAAACCACAGAAAGGCGAACATGGTAGCAGTTTTCAATCATTTGCATCACCACCACACACGTTATAGCACAATTCTAATATTCATGTGAACATTTTCTCAGTTTTAGTTTTGATACGGAAATGCATTTTTCGTTGTACAGTTAAGTGGATTACCGCTTTTGGAACATCCCATTTCCTTATATCCTTGACGGTTTCCTCGTTCAGAACATCTGTGAAAAAACCGCGCGATGGATTTTCCATCTGAAATAGGCCTCAGATTATGGGAAGCGCATCTGCTTGCAATACAAACAGACTTTGCATTATAGGAAGCGTATATGTTTGCAATAGAAATAGGCTTTGCACTAGAGGAAGCGCGCATGCATGCAACGGAAACAGGCTTTGCACTACATGAAGCTTATATGTTTGCCATAGAACTAGGCTTTTCACTACATGAAGCACCTGTGTTTGCAATAGAAATAGGCTCTACACTATAGGGAGCATATGTATTTGCAGTAGAAATGGGCATGCACTAGAGCAAGCGTATCTGCTCCCAGTAGAAACAGGTTTTGCATTAGCTCTGTTTTCGATACAAATAGGCTTTGCATTATGGAAAGCGCATATGTTTGCAACTGAAATTGGCTTTGCATTATAGGAAGTGTATAAGTTGGCAACTGAAATAGGTTTTGCACTACAGGAAGCGCATATGTTTGCGATAGAAATAGGCTGTGTATTACAGGAGGCGTAAATGCTGCAATGAAGGGCGCTAATTCTTGTTCTTGTCTTACATAGCTTGCTTATAAGTGTCAGAAGCGATGTGTAGTAAATCGCAAAGCAAAAGCCTTGCGCGACTGCTTGTGCCTTTTAAACACGGTTATATTTGTTTGCTTCTCATCGTCCTATTCATTTAAAAGAACCCTTTCACTTCCATTTTTTAAATGACTTTGAATGCTCAGCTCAATTAATAGTTTGATGGCCATCACTTCCGTAGCTAAAAAATTCAAAGCAGCTTGGCTAGCAAGGTTTGATGAGGGAGTCATATGTTAAGGAAGCATACTTTCGCATGCCCTTATGAAGGCTTACACTCTAAGTCGGCTCATAATGAGGAGATGATGGCTTGTGAATCTCGATGCAAACACTGCAGCCGAATTCCTATGCTAGTCTTGTCGACGTTTTATTGTGGTTCATGGTCTTATCCTAATTTAAATGAACGGACTTATCCAATGGTGTTTTAAGCTAATTATTTCTGCTAACTGTCGAATCGATAAAACTGGTTCATTGACTTAATAGGCATCATGGAAAAGACATACCTTTCTTTCCAAAGAATCTCCCATATAAACGTTATTCGTAGCGGTGATAGCTCTGGATGCTTGTCTGTCAAACGAGTTTGAATAACGTTTCTCTTGTAAGCCGACTGTTTCTCGCGTGATACTTTTGCGTGAAACTTTCCCTTTTAACATATGTCTTCTAAGTGCACTCGCATCCTCTGTAGAAGAAATTAGAGATTTAAAAGCTCATATTTACTCTCCTTGCAAAGTATTTTAGTCAGTTCGAAAACTAATAAACTGTTACAAAATACGCCTTCGTGTACAACAGCTTAAGTATATTGTTTGATACTGTAAAGCCGACTCTGCCTATGAAAAGACAGTAAGCGAAATGATTGGAGGATTGGGCAGGTATCTCAGGTTTCTCCTAGAAGATTGGTGTAAGTTGTTATTGTCGCTTAAAAATTTCAAGACTCAACGTAAGCCTGAATGTCCTTTTCGTACATTCTAAAGAGTGAAGCATCTAACAACATTCGTTGAAGACATTCCTCCAACGGTTTTTCATTAGCATCTTTTTGGCTTTCCGACGCCATGTTGCCTTGATAAGGATATTAATATATGGAATAAAATGATGAAATGAAATTTTTAACAACTCTTGAGCGTCGTTAAAATTTATGCGCGTATCCATATTAGGTAATGCTCTCGTAGGTATAGTTAACGTGAAATAAAATTGTAAATAAAGACACAAAAGCAAAGTGGTCACCATTTTGAATGAACGTCGGATCGAACGCCGATTCTTGCAGGTCGTCCACACTTGGTATATACTCTTCAATGCAACGATAGCGTTTTACACGTCCGCGCACAACTGCTGGACGACCGTTTAGGCGTAAGCTTATCTGAAAATTCATCCGGTGCCTCTTACCAAAGTAGTCCATCATGAGGATTTTTTCAAAAAAACTTTCCAAGTGATTCGATATGAGTAGAGCTGATGTGAAATACAAGGCGACGAAAAAAATGTTAAAGAAGACTTGCATATATGCGAGATTTTAAATGTCAGAAAGATGCAAGCTTGATCGAGATTTTAAAATGAATGCAACATTTGTCGCATAATATGGCCGGATTTTCCCGAAGAAAAAACTGCAGAGACTAAAAAGTAAATGTTTATTCAGTGCTAATAAAATACGTCGACAGAATGGAGCATACTGAGTTGTTTGTAGCACAATTCATTCAAGGTATCCATTTTTGGTGTCAAACGCTGGAAACCCTAAATTGTTTCGAATGGCAGAATCGGACGATCTCGGGATAGTCGACAAAGAAAACGGCGGACGAATGATCCATTGTAATGTGTGTTCGTCAAGTACCTAAAGATATTTGTAATAGCAAATTTTGTAGCATGCATTTGAAAACAACTTTAATTGTACTATCCAGCATCAACATATCCGTACTGGAAAAATTACCTTGTTTAGGTGTCTCTCATAGCTCTTTATCACAGGACTTTGCATCCAGTCCTCGTCGAAACGCTCATCGAGGGACTGAATCGAAAACTGCACAAATAAAAGAATCAGGAAAGTGATTCCGATGAAGCAAACCATTGCAATACACAGATGAATAATCTGCTAGCCTGGAAGCAAATAACATCTATGAACACCTTAACGCTTCAACCGAACCCCCTCCTCAATAATCGTCCCATTTCTTTCACAATCGGATTACACTGCGCTTTATGGACTCGGTTCCTTCGAGGAAAGAAGCGCGCACTTGTTTTATCACCGCAAGCAAAAGTGGTATAAGAATTCCTGTGCTGTCGATCAAACCCATCTCGGAAATAGAGCGCTATAAGACCCAAGACTCATTTCAGGTTTTACATGGTTTATCGTCCAATTTCCAAGTTCGAGGAGTACTGTGAACACACTCGCATCGTCCGAAATTTCTTTCCCGAGAAATTTTTGAAGCATATCGCTTTTGATCTTCATGTTACGGAAAATTTTTTGTGAATGTTTACGCAAGAAATATTGATTGGCAAAAGCGTTGAAAATTCAGTAATCGATTAGCGAATCGAATCGAACTTTTTCTTTAGTCGACAGGCAAGGACTACGTTTACGGATTTTCTCTCTTTTTAAAATAATCAGTTGTCTTTCATGAACCATGTTATGAGTAAAGGAGCAAAAAATCCAGCGGAATATTTCCGGTTGGACCTATCTCGAAGTTTCGAAATTAACAAAACAGCACTAGCATATATCGTCAACAATCCAAGTTTATGTAGATAGGTATTTAAAAAAAAAGAAGCATAATCCTATCAAAGAAATCAACCAACTTAATTGCACCTAGGGCGTTCACCAGGTGATCGCTGAATAAATTCCCAGTAGTAGATCACTAAAGAGGGAATGAAAATGTAAGAAACTGTAAATGCTAGCAGTGTCTGAAGTTCTTCTTTTGCAAAGTCTTGCCAGGATTCGACAAAATGAAGAAAGCACGCATCTACAACTCAGCCATAGAGCGCGACTGACCTCATCTTACGCGACTTCCCTTGCTTTAAGTATTCAACGATGGAACGGCATTGGCTGTCGAGCTACCGAGGTCAGCGTGGCATCTCAGACAAAGAAAGCGCCATGCGTCCCAATGCTTAATGGTGCGCAACAACTAGAACTTTGCGCATCAAAATCGCTTAGGTTTATGACATTCCTGCTGCACACAGACTGTCATTTTGAATACGAGGATACCGATATAGTTGGTCGAAAAATCGCCATTCGACGACAAAAGCGCCATTTGACAAAAACGTCGGTGCATATGCGCTATTACTCTTGACGGATCGATCTTCATAATCGAGTAGTGCAACAGATTGTTATGACAAGCACCACACAGTCAGCACAAAGATCCGTGACGCGAATTTCTTGACATCCGTTGCAAAACAAAAACGGTAAAACGCAGTTCGAATCTGGGCGACTCAAATTTACTGGTAACTTGTGCGCTGCTTGCACCTTTTCATTTCACTCCTCATATGGGAAACAGCTTTGTCGGACTTTTTTTCCACCAACTTAACTTCGTAGATAGGCAGGCGCTGTACAGTTTTAGATGAAGCACACTGATAAAGCAGGCGCCCGACATTATCCCTCTCCCTCCCTCTCTCTCTCACTTTCTTGCTTCCGACTCATCCTCCTACCCCTTCTGCAGACCGCACTCCCACCCCCTCCCACCCTTCCCCTACACGTTCTTCTGCCTCCATAGTTAAAATATCTGTCGTCCTAAGACCAACACTGTATTGTAAATTCCGGTATTCTATTGCTGACGCTGCTATAATGATGGCGAAACGCCCGACTACTTTCGTTGAATATTGTGCATAAAGACGTTGATCATTTCAGTGTTACTGAAAGATAATCAGAAACCATGTGCATCGCTTCACCATGCACGAGAATAAAAAACGTCTGACGTTAAATTTCCGAAACGGCTTCACTTACTTCAGTTCTTTATGTCACTGACTAAATGAATAACGGCAAAGATTTACCAGTTGAAAAATCCTTTAATGGGCTTAATTAAGAAGAATGTTTCTAGAATATAAACAGGAACTCGCACAATCCTACTGCCCATCTTAATGCGGGCTAAAAACTTGTTGTGCATATCGCAGACACGTCATGAACGGTTCTTTTGCATACTGAAAAGGTGCCCAAAAATACATTGTTGACATTGCTTTCTAAAATAACAGTAAAAGTCACCAGCATACGATTTTGAGTATGCTCATAATGCATCACCAAAAATACCACCCGCCCTCCTTCCTTCCCTCCCCCTCCCCCTCACCCGCCAACACTCATAACCGTCAATCAAGATGACGTATTGTCTCTCAATGAAATAAATATTTCGACCGGAAATATTCCTCCTATTGGGAAGAAATATTAAGGAAACTGAAATGAGAAAATTTTGGAGCGTGAAATATGCAAAAAATATCTGTCAGAATATTACTTCCGATTTTTCAGTAGTTAGTAATGCTATTTGAAATTTTTATTTACCAAGTGGTAAATAAAAAAAAAATTATTATGATTGAAGTGAGGTAAACCTCACTTCAATCATAATAAATCAAACGAAAATGCCTAATCCATTAAAACTTTTCTTCCAACAAATTCAATCAAGTTCGAGAAGTTCACTTGTGAAAAAAACTGCTGATAATTTTATCAAGCATTTCTGGCACGCTGTGGGCTAACAGATGTCATCCGAGCGAACGGGAACGATCATTAATTTGCAGCAAGAAACCATACGAAAAGACAGGAAATAACACGAGACGACAGGAGAAGGCAGGGAACGATATGAAACGGGGTGGAAGACGGGCCACTTCTTTACAGCTGCCGTGACTGGAGCCAGAGACGGTTGATCACGCAAGCCGGAATAGAAACCATGTTTTCCGGCCTCCCCCAAGCTTGGGGTGAATCACAACCTACTTGCAGAAACTTTATATCAGTGCTCTAACTATCGCTCAAACTCCCAATGCGTCTATGTGGTTCAACGACCGTAAACTCAAAGTACTTCTTAAACGTGACACTGCGCGGCATCGCAAACTCGTATCATTTTACTTCATACTCACTCCAACGACAATCGCACTGATTCACAAATTCAAAAACAAATGAGCAGTAAAAGTTTCAAACACAATTAGGAACCCCTCCAGGCAAAAAGAAAGAAACATTTCCAGTCAAAGAATTGGTGAAATATCAGTGGAAAAGCTTTGCGCGACAGGCAGGCAAAACGTAAACTACGGAAGAATTCAACTTGTTAATTGTGCAAAATTGGCAATTTACCTATTAAAAATATGAAACAATTCTGCCCATCAGTCGTCTAAAATTGAAATTCCTCCCTCGTTAGCCGCATCAAGCGGAAAGTGACTCCTCCACCCTCTCTCTTGCGTCGGGAACAACGTTCAAATATCGTCGAATTTACTTTTAATACCATCTCCTTTCTTCTTCGAGCCGCTCATCATTTTCGCGAGAATTTCAGCCTCAAAATCGGCGAATTGAGATGCGCTGGCACAACCGACTCCTGAAGATGAAGTAACTTTAAAATTCAAATGCATATATCGTATAGTGGTGAACAGACATCAGAGGCATCTTTTAATGGAATCAGTGTAAGTCGTAAAATAACAAGCATCGTACCATTGACAAAAGTCGTTGATCGACCAGTAGCCGGTTGTTGAGTGGTGTGCATATTCGACGAACAACGAGGAGATTGCGAGTCCGGTCGGCTCGAAAGCCACGATACGGTTAGCGGATTATTTGGGTTGCCAGTCTCGTTTTCCGCTTTTAACTGAAATAACAACAATAACTGATTGTGATTAGATATATGAACGAAAATATAGTTCTATGTATGTTACAAAGTTATCGAAAAAAAATATTAACCTATATTCAGAGGAATTCAAAAGATGTGAAGATCAATTTTATGAAAGTTTGCATGAATGCATTATTTTAACACAATTTCGCGTGTCAGGCCATCCTCTTTCTCAAATCCTAAAAAAACGAAACCATTATCTCATTTATTTATTTAATGCAGTCATTCTCCAGTTAAAATACCCGGATAAAGATTAATACAGACATACACGTGTATGAATTTGCATTTGAGAATGGCGTACAAAAAATTAGCAAAGTAAACGGACTTTACAATAGCTAAAATATTGTAGAAAATGATTATACGGCATATATTAAAAGCGGTACCATTAATTCTACTGCAATACACTGCGATTTTGCAGTCAATTGCGAGTGTGCTTCGGTGAATCGTATAGCGTGTAGTACTTGCGCTACCTTAGCATTTTAGGGCATTTACTTACTACATTATATTGTTTACCGCAACGAAATCATAAAACATATTTATATCACGTTATACTAAAAGTTCGATTAAAATATTCTACGCTACAGGTAGACCTCAGTTAAAAACACTTATTAAAAACAGCTGATGCTGACATAACGATCTCATGAGTGCAACATGATTTTGCAAAAACGACTTATCTGATAACTTAATGACCGATCGAGTGAATTCCAATTACATAAGCAAATGAGCACAGTTGTGTTCTGTTTTGTTGAAAAGGCAACTAGAAAGACAATCAACTCAGATGAGTTCTAATTACATAATCATACAACTATCGCTGGCACATTGCTTATGTGGATGGCCGACCGTATGCGCGCTAATGAAATGCGCAATTTCAGTTCTTTCCATAAAACAATTGGGCCAGCAGAAGGGCAGACGAACATTGATAAAGGTGTCACACAGACGACCATAGAATGACGTTTCAGTTATGCACTATGTATGTATGTTTTCATACTCACTGCATCTCTCGCGTTGACAAACTCGACGATAGCAGTTGCTTTACCTCCAGGCGACATTACGAGCGTAGAAATACGACCGTACTGAAAAAAATGAAAGGCCTCGAACGTGAAATAATAAGAGTTTCAATATATCGATAAAACCAGTCGAAAACAGCTAATACTTTAGATAACTAAAACAGCTACAACGCAGTGAGTAGTTTCCCATCAGGAGATCCTTTCTAAACATAAAGAGAACATTTTCGTTACTTCAAACATACCGCAGAGTTGGTCAAAAATCATTTTAACCAAGATAAAATCGCATTTTCCTTTCTCCAGAAGCGCAACTAAACGTCACTCGAAAGTAAACAGCATTACACAAGAGTCAATCTGTCATATCTATAATATGAACGAAAAACAATAAACAAAAGAATTTCCATCTTTTCTTTGCGGGACAAAGCAGACAAAGCAAAAGATGGAAATTCGAAACCAAGTGGTACGCTATTTTTTTCCAATCTCATTTTCAACGACCCGAAAGCCACCTCCAGGAAAGTTTTTGTCATGCTTAAGACAAAAAAACAACAATAAAAGCAGACAATATGCGTCGTTCGTGGTTGTATTCTAAAAAATGGAGAAAAAAACCTTTTCGAAAATGCTTCTCAATTTCGTTTCATCATAATCGCAGTTGTTCAATCCTCGCTTCCATTTCAACCTCAAGCGGCCTTCTGCTCCCGAATATTCACCTGAGAATAACTCTCATTAATCGCCCCATTATTATCGTTTCAAAATCTGCTTAATTCATAAGTTAAAGCACATTGGACATCGCCATTCATCGTTACGTCATTACCATCGGGTGGTAGTCTCGCGCAAAAAGTTGACGCTTTAAAGATCGTGTAAAAATACTATATTTTGAGTGTTTTCTCGGAGATTCACAAAGCGGGATTAGGTGACAATTTCAGTTTCGTGAGTGACGCAAAGTCATTTGATAATTGGGTGAGGGGGGGTGAGGGGAAGGAGGGGGTCATCCACGCATGAATCCTTGGTCATCAAATGGAATATTTTCACCGAAACGTGTTGAAAGTATCAAAGCCCGTAAAGCAATTACGCAAACATGAAATAATGCGAACAGCATTTAACCCAGCCTGAAAACTTTATATCCGAGAAATATTGTCACCAGTAGAGTACTTAACTCTATTCTCAGCAGGGTAAAATTTTATAATTAATTGTGAAACAAAGTCTCACTTCCGTGGTCTTCTATTCACGGTCTCGTTTTAAAATAATTTCACAAGAGGAAATGGAAAATTCCCGCATGGGAGCGAAATTTCGAATGCCAAAAACATACTAAAAAATTGAGGACAATAATAATAACAATAAAGCGTTTATTTGCAAGAAGTAATTGGAAAGAACACACAAAAGTTCGAGAACTCAACATTGATATGCGTATTGACAGCAAATAATTGAATTTCGAGAAAGAACCAATCAATTTTGAGGCAAAATTTTTTTCTCCTCAAGCATCATGCGAATTTCTGCGACTATTCGCTCATAAACCAAGAAAGTATTTCCCAATCAAACCAAAAAAGTTGACTGCACATGCAGAATGTACTGTATCAATATCGTACTTGAGTACACGGCTACACATCATCAAAAAAATCACTTAGAATGATATCATTGATCCTACTCACTCCCCATCCTTCCTCTGTGGAAAGATAACTATACCATTATCTGTTCCTCAGCCACCAAAAAAAACGAAGAAAAGGTGAAACCTTGTGCCGAACTTGAAGCGGCAGCACCGAAGGCTTCTCTCTTCCTGTGTATTTCCCTTTCGATATTTTCGCATTCCCTTCGTAACATCTCTGATCCTTCTTTTCTTAATCGTTCTATCTAAAACAAAAACTGAGTCATTCGATAAATTCAATTATAGCATTACAGCCATTTATTCTTTGTTAATTAGCTATTACCGAATAATTATTCCTCAACAAGTCATCAAATTAGTCTTGTCAGTCAGATATTATTATCAATGGGACAGTCAAACATCTGGCCATCGACAAATTATTCAGCGCAGCTAGCGGCAGTGGTGATAACTATGAACGTAAGCAACGAAACAGGACAGCTTTAATCAGATGTAAGCGGTCTGATAAAAGACAGTCTTGTCTAGTATGACTGATGCTATTTTGTCATTAGACACTTGTGCAAGAAAAAATCTATTTATTTAATTGTTATCAATAACATTTATTATATTATACTGTCATGATGCCTCGCGTAAAACTGATTCTCCTTCAGAGGTCTTTTTGAAAATATAGTCCGAACATTCTGCTTAAAGGTAACACGGCACACGATCACGACAAGTTGAATATTAGGCAAACCAATAAAATAGTTAATCTGAATGCGATGGTACTCGATGTAATTTCACTGATAGCGTTACCTCTTTCTGCAACTGTGCTTGTGCGCGTAATTCATTTTGTTGGGCGGTGAAACCGCTAGCTTCTCTTCGCTCAAGTTCTTCCCTCAACTTTCGCCTATTTTCACTCTCTCTTTGCTCTCTTCTTTGAACGTAGATTTTTCGAGCTGATCTCGTTGCACACACATGGTCATAGGCAGCACGAGCTGCTGCATCAGTTAAAACTTCAAGCGCTCGTGTAATCTTCAGAAACATCTCTTGCGCTAAAAATAAAGAGAACGTATGAACATGCTGAATCAAGCGTTCTACTCGGAAAACAAGCAGCGAAAAAATTTCGGTTATAAATCATCTTCGCATGTATTTTTATGCACTATCCACTGGCCAAGAATGAAAGAAATAAATCTGGCTGATTGCGTCATGGCTGACATCTGAGAGACTGCATAATAGAAGAGATGGGACAGTTATATTGTAAGCAACAGACGTATCCCAGACCTCTCTTCGGGAAGTAATGATCTAGAAGCAACAGATTATCTAGGAAAACTCTTCGGAAAAAAAGAAGTATCTAGTGGGACATCATTTAATAGGTGAGTTGTGAGAGAGTTCGCCCATAGGAGTATACGCTGACAAGGGATTCGTGGAGGAGGAGGTAGGGGGAGAGGAGGACGGAGGAGGAAGAAGAAGGTACACACTTTGCACGATTCATTAAAACGACGGAACCACCATACTCATCAGAACTGACAAGAAGAACGCCGACTATGTGGGTTCTCCAAACATTCTCTATGCCAACATACCCTATCCCTCAGTCCCTAAGGGTCACACAAACATACTATGTGAAACGAACAGTTCTATTGGTATCAGTCAGGCGCGTATAAACTTTTCATGATAAGCTGCTCCAGCCATGTGTAGTAATCCGTACGTGAAGTTAGTGACAACTTAGAATTCACGTGCACAGCTGAGAATTGCAGCATGCGTAGCTTGTGTAATTCTGCAAAAAACTTAGAGATTCTTGAACAAGGACAAATTCGTTCAATTTTGAGGTTAGGTTGGAGATCAAAAACATTCATTATATGAACAGTGCTTGATGTAGTAACGATCCCTGACCAATGCTTAATTATACGATCGGGTTAAATTATCGACTAACAAACTTCATCTTGTTTTTGCTCACCAATACATCTTTCATTCTCGATTTGTGCATTTCAGAACCCCGTCCAAATCTGACAGCTCACGACCTAGGATAGTGTGTCTCCTCTCCCACCTTTGTTAGGGTATGGGCTATAAATAAATCAATTTGTGAGCTCAACTGTCCTCTCCTCTGGATCGGACGGGCGATCTGCCTCATAAAGCAGTGTACCCTTCGCAATTCTAGTTCGTTTTTTTTTGAATAGTGAATGCGTGCGCTTCTGCAATAAGGCTTTCGTGCGTCTATATTTGAAATCAACTTTTCGATTGCACAACTCTTCGCCTTAGGATCAGCTTTCCTGCACCTTGCTCCTCGTTCGGTAGTGAAATGCCGTCTCCGTTAATTATCGTTATTCGTTTATAATATTGGACACCTTCCTACCTTCGAAGACTTACAGATCAAGTAGCTAATTTATTGCTGATTTACAGTACCGAACAGAAGAGGTATAATCATGTGCACACCGCACATTCATTAACGTACAGAAATGAGCGCACGTTAATGCGCTTTAAACTAGAAATTTAAAAAAAAAAAAACGATTTTTAAAAAAGAGGATCAAGATGACAGTCACCATATATCACCATATACGAAACATCACAAGGCTTGCAAAAAAGAGGGACAAAAACAACGTACCGAATTGTTTGCGGTCAGGATTTTTATCAGGATGCCATTTCAGTGCCGCTTTCCTGAATGCCTTGACGATTTCCGCATCGCTGCAATCCTTATCGACCCCCAATACCTCATAGGGATTAAAGTCGAGTGCATCGTCCGCGCTTTTCATCCTTCATAAATACCTTGTGCAGTTATACTGCTACGGAGATAAATTAACCGGATTTACCGTTAGCGACGCCTTTCGATAAGAGCAGTTATAAGTAAATAAACTAATTAATTAAATAAATAAATATAATATATGTGCATATTTACATATATGTATGCACGTATATATATATATATATATGTATTTACATGTATATATATATGTATATATATATATGTATATATATGTACATATATATATATGTATATATATATATATATATATATATGTATATATAGAGCACGCATCCCAGAACGATGACGCGATATGTGCGTTGACAAATCACCCATCAAACTAGCCGGCTTTCTAAATCACTCGCAAATGACGAATATTCAAACTTCACCCACCCAAACAAACAATGCCCTAAAGATTCGTTCCTCCGCGATTCAATTATTCCATCCCGACCTATGGAAACACATGTAAAATTTATAGCCAGCTTCACGGCAGTAAATTCAAAACAGCTCCAATATTCATATTTTAGGTTGAGAAAAGAAACAACGAAAATCTCGGATTTTCTCACCATTAAACTAATTAACGTCTTGTTTTATTATAAACTACTCCTTAATTTGACGAATCTCTTCCGTTACCTACTGAACTGGTACGTAGCTCATTAAGTGGAACAAGTAACGTATTTGTATGACTATATCACCTCCTCTCCAAACTTTGCGCCAAGGATCATCAAATTCAAAGCAGGCCGTTGTACAGGCATAGCACTAACGTGACTGATAAAGCCGCTGGCTGAAATTAAGTGTGTCTGATAAAAGTTTGACTAGGAACTACCACTTAATATGCCACAGTCCCATCCGACTAAAGGCGCCCTCATTCTACGTTATGTGGCTCTTGGACAACGTCAATTTGAAACAGATCGAGCCAACCCTACTGTTTCACGTCTACGAGAACAGATTACTCCTCTATTTAACGTTACGGAATCCTCTGCATGTCCTGCAAATTATATATAGGCGACCAAAAATGCCACAGCGGTTACTCATTTCGTTGCCTGCACCACCTTCATTTCAATTTGTTTCTTGCCTCAACGTACAGAGGTTCTGAATCTTCGATGATACTATACTCAAAAATAAAAAAACAGCATGAAACTAATGTCAAGAAATTCGTCTTATTTTCTACCCCCCCCCCCTTTATTACCTTAAATGAAGCGGAAATATTTTTTAAAAAACAGAATCAAACTGCATATTCATGCGAAAAAAAAATTTTGCAGCAATGAAAGAACTTTATACGTGAACAGTGATCGAAAACAATAACGAAATTTGGCGAAAGATTTGACTATTAGAAAAGAAAACGAAGAACGCTCTATAAAACTGAAGCTCCCATTTGGCGAGAAACAATCTCCAGGAGCAGGAGACAGTAAAAACAGAACTAAAATAGACGGCCAGGGTCAGTCGATGGAGAGAATGGAAGAGGGGAGGGGAAGGAAGGGATGGTAGGTGAGCTGATAGAGGCGATAATTTTAGCATCAAAATTTTTACTCGTTCTCGTCGACATTGAAACAACAGTTCAAATGCGCATTTTTCAATGCGTAGCGTTCCGAACGCTTCACAGCCCATGAAGTGCCAACGCAAATGATGTTCCTGTTCCCTAAACTGTTCCTCAAACACCGACCAAATTAGCATGTCGTGAATACAACTTTGCGAAATGGGAAGAAAACAGTCTATGAAACTGGTCGAGCAACAAACAACAATCAAAGTTCAAGACGTCATCAAACTATAAACAAAGCGATAAGAAACTAAGAACTCAAAATAGTACAAATGAAACACTTCTAGTAGACATAATTCCATAATAAAAAAATGAATAGATGGGATGGAAAATTTTCGCCGGCGAATTCCGTTCCGTTAGAAAAACGATACTGTTTGGAAAAAATAACCACATAAAAAAGAGCACAACGAAATAGTGAACAACCAAATATATTCATTCCATTTGAGAATTACTTTTACGATGAACTATGTCCATCATTAAGCAAACCAATGAATAATAACTAAATCACGCCTCGGAATGGATCGCTGTTTTAAATTTTTGGCATTTGGCACAGCATCTGTTTTCTTAAAATCCGCATGGCGCATTCGACAACGATATATTACTTTATAAGTGTTAACGATCTCTCCAACAGTCACAAAAGCAAAGGCAAAACAATTTTTGCAACTAATGCAAACCGATTTCATCTAAACCTAACAAACTTCAAGCACTTTCACTTTGCAAACACAAAAAACTCAAATCGCTCAACTCGAAAATGGTCCGGCACCTTTAACTACTGCGAATGAGCTCCTCTATTAACTTAAAATAATCCACCAACGTTTTCTCCGTAAAGGGAATCTTAAAGGAATACCTGTTCGAAACCATACGATTTGGAACATTTACTCTCTAAATGACTTTTAAAAAGCATTGACGACAAGAAAAAATCGTTACAAAAAGCGGCATTTCACACGGGAACATACGAAGAGAAAAGCAGAAAGGCGATAAAGCACTCAAAAATAATATCGCAGAGGAAGAAATACCATTTGCTACAATGGCGGAACGTCACGTACTTCTTCAGAATGACGATTTGAAAGGCCGAAAGAAAGCTATTACGAGCGAAGTACAAACGAATCCAATTAAAACTGAAGCGATAATTCCGAAAGTTAATTAAAATTACTTTTAAATATCTCCTAAAGCAAAAAGTTAAAATAAAGAAAACAGGTGTGGGAATCATTTCAAAGAATACAGCAAACAAGATCCGGTTCTGTCATTCGGTCGGGCTGGCTAAGGGTAGTGTAAAATCCTGAAATAAAGTATTTCACCTTTCACGTTCGCTGTAGGTGGCTTGGGTTCGGGTAATCAGCAATATAGTTATCACGTCTTTTAACCTAATCATAGTTACTTATAATGTAAGACTGTAGGAAGCCCGACCGACTGAACCGCACTACTTTTAAAGATAGTCTCTTAAAATGAAACGAAACAATAAAAAACTCGTTCATATCATGTGCATTTCAAATAAATGCGATGATGCTACTTGAACAGAGAATTTCCCATTCCAATACGAAAGATGACCATAAGATTTTCTCATTCTCTCTCATGTCTCCACACATTCCACAACTGTCTCAAGGTTGTCACGAGACAGCATTAAAAGATTTTAAAAAATCAGGACACTTTAACGAACTGTTAAAGTGACTCACTGTGCACAATGACCTCAAAAGTATCAGCACTCTTTTACCCTCAACGAAAGAAATGCCGAGAAAGGAGATGGAGCAAAGACATTTTAAACAAGTATCCTTACTGAAATAATATTCCCGAGAAAGCATGTTCAGTATTGCCGCTGATAGTCAAGTTCGGGTAAATGAATAGTCGAAGCGTGTGGCGTAATGGAAGGTGTTGAATTCAGACTCGCACAACATATTTCACATTCATCGATCAGCTGTAGCAGTTCATCAGGAGTCGGTCCCTTCAAAGGGAAGAAGAACCGTAAACAAACAGCAAGAAGTGCATTGCAATCCCCTCCTTAAATAGTTACTTATCTCCTTTAAAAAAATCTAAGGAGAACAAAAATTTGTGCGTGTTAAGAAAGACGCTCTGTGCCATCCACCAAAAATTCGCTCCAGTTTCACAGGGACCAGAAAAAAAATGTATACAGCACTAAGTTTCCCCAGTCTGCAAGTTCAAACCTCAAATCGGTCGCTTCAACTCAACGTAAACGATCTGTATAATAGAACATCCCCTACCCCTCCCTCCCCCCCCTTCCCATCATACGTTCGTTGTGCATACCTGAGGCAGTATGAACATGATCAGGTTGAAACACGAAGGCGACTGACCACTTCTGATGAGTAAGAAAAATTACAAGTTTTTAGGATAAAATTTCTAAAGATCTCAGCTAAAACTGTCACTGCCAATATCTGATGATTTTGTTGAGAGTATTTTGGTAAACCTCATATATCTTACAGATGTAACCAGAAGGTTTGCCGATCTAGATGAAGCGACCATTTTACTGCTAAACGAGAGTACAAAAAACGCAAGACATTTCTATACTACGCAACAACTTCGAACCAATCGCTCCATTCGTTCGACAACCTAAGACACTCATTCGAATTTCCTCAACAATGAGCCCACCTGCAGTATAGAGGCATTGGGTCGACTGGCTAAAACGGCCGCCGCAGCAGCCGCACTTGTGCTTGCAGCCGTGGCAGCGGCTCCACTAGCTGATGCGGTCTTATCTGCGGGTGTTCCTTGAGCACTTATTGAAGCACCACTGAACGCGTTCATTCGAGCATGGTATTGGTCTAGTGCTGTCGTCAAATCCCACATCTGTAATGAAAGACACATTTGAGAATGGCCCAGCTATGTACGAAGAAGCAGAGATGTACCTTTTGTACATACTAGGCTATAAACAGTCCAGCTGTTGTTTCAGGATCGAATCTGAAAGCAGATTTTTAACAAAAGCACATAGTTTAACCTTTATACAAAGACTTTGGCAACAGTGACATCACAGCTTATAAGAGAGCTCCCTAACAAGAAGGCCCAGGGGAAGGGGAGCGAGTGATCACAAATCTTCCTTTCTTACTCGATAGCTAAAGGCTTCAAGGAAGTTCAATGGTCAAATGAGAAAGTTATAAAAGGTTCATGAATTCAGCCTTCTCTTCTTTGGACCCCTTATGAAAGAGCTGCTTCACGGTTGAACCATTCACCTATCAGCACAATTTGTCAAATAGAGTAAGGTGGAAGAGAGGTCAGAGAATCTGATACAATGTTTTTTTTTTCTGCAATTGCGCTAATCATCATAGATCAGCCGGTTACTCAGATGACTATGAGATAAAACAAGAACACCATAGCCACTAACTTGAATTGTACCGTTCGCTGTCCCAGTGAACAAGTATCTTCTTGGTCTGGAACCCATTCGGTTGGAACCTTCACATTCGTGCATAAGAAATGCGGTTATTGCTGAACCATCCACCGAGCGAATTGTGCAAAGCCTTCAATATATATACACTATGTAAGAGTTAGTAAAACCGAAGAATTTATAACGTTCCCGAAAGAACTGAGTGGAGGTTACAAAATACTTCATAACTCGTTTAGCTGCAGTACGCTCACAGCGTATTTTCGATTCGTTGATACGCGAATTTTGGTTTTGATGGAGCAAGTCGGTTCACAGAGCAAGCCGACACTCGGTTATTGAAAGGGAAAGCTGAGGGACGAGCTAGCAATGAGTACAGCATGAAAAGGTTAACTACAACTGCACACCGTTGTACGAATGCGCATCGGATGTGAGCATATAAATTATACATTTTGATTTTACAAATTCTGTAAAATTTTGTCACCCTCCCCACGCCCTCCAGCCCCCCTCCCCCTCAACAGTACTGCCCTTGAGTTAAATATCATCTTTTGGTCGCATTAATTCATAGATTTTTTTGTAAAATTCGTTCGCCTCCCGAATTTCACATTTCTCTTGGAGCTGCCAATTCGCTCAAATCCCCTCCCTTAAAATTTCTATCTTTGGCTAGCTGAAATGCAACAACCGCCGCGGATTGAGTCTGAAAGCGCATGGTTACCATTCAATAAATGCGGCAGCACACCGCCACATTTGAACGCGACACATTCAACAACAGGAAGGAATTTGAAGCGCCATCTTTATTCCTGCACTTTGAACTCTTCTCAAAAGGAACTGCACGATGTACACGTTTAAATACCACTTCTTTGCAGTTTTACAACAGAATAAGTGTGCGCACCTCTTTTAACGGAATTCACACAATACTTTTTCACACCAACAGGAATAAAAATAGTAAACAACGAACCTATCACCGTTAGAGGCAAGCCTGACGAAGACTTGATTCGTTTCTGGAACGACACGTTGCACAAAAATTTGCTCACCATCTTGGTCACCAAAAGGCCCTGGAAAAACAAATAATCCCATCAAGAATTTTTAAAGTGCGCTGCTCCTCCAGTCCCCTTTCTTATGGATACCACTTCAAAATAGCGTGAGGTAAAATAAGGCTAAGCAACTGTATGCCGACTGTCGAGAAACCTTTTGGGGTGGGAAGGGGGGATGAAAGCGAGGAAGAACAGATATTATAGGCAATACGTGTGTAACGCAAATCATGGCATGTTGTTGCACAAGTAGAATTCTCACCACCTGGTCTAACTGTCTGCGCTGTCTCGTCTCTCGCTCTTATGGGATGACGTGCGCCTGAGAATACACCCATCTTAGGTGCATACTCACGAATTCCGCTTAACTACTCCAGCCACATCTTACTGAATCAATCATCATAAGCATCTATTTCCAATATTTCTTTACCAAACAAAATTACACGAAAATTTTGATCCATCAAAACCTATTATATACCGGAAAACTTTACTAGAACGTTACCCAGGAAAACCAACGATTCATATTATTTATAAATTTGTAAAGGATTTCAAATATTTCACACAGCAATTAGCTACGATAGCATAAAGTTTCTTTCTCATTACCGTTTCCTTTACTTAGCACAAAAAAACTGCTGTGAAGAAAATGTCACAGGAAATACTTACGGCTTGCACATCAACGCCAATCGGCCACTAAAACCATTTTCTTGAAACCTGACAGATATCATTCTTACAAATGTTCTTCGTCAATGGAAGCTCACTTCAACTAGCTAGAATTACGAATAGGCAGAGATAGATGGGAAGTATGATCAGTTAAAAACTCCGAAAAACGAAAAAAAAATAACCCGGATCTGTGCTGTCTCCGTCAACAGTGTCGTCGGTACTGTCCAGCGTGAGCACTTTGAAGGAGGCTAACGACGTACTACCAGGCTGAGTGGAGATCATACCCCGGAAACGTGTCACACCCCACGAACGAACATGGTTGTATTCACTGCATACTAAAATTTTATCGAGATGTTATAATGCAAGCTATATCAATAATACGCCCAAAGTGAACTCCACCTCGACAACTCGCTAAAAACACCCTCCCTCCCCCCTCCCCCCC
>JPKZ01002973.1:181551-194594 GCA_000803305.1 Toxocara canis | reverse complement strand
ATATATATAATTGGATAGAGATTTCGTCAAAAACGTATGGGACTAATCGGGTAGTGGTTTCATTTGAAGTGTTTGTCGCTCATAACAAAAACATGACCAATAAAGTCAATGCAACAAAATGCACCGACTTATGGAAGTAATATAATTTAGAAACGCTGCATTTAGAACCCACATGCCCACTCTCCAAGACAGCCTCTGTGCTGCTAGCGCCTTGAAGCCAACATATTTTTTACTACATAGCTGTCGAAAACCTCTTTTAGTGGGAGCTCCATAGATACACGAATCTGATTATAACAAAGATCAGGGAACTTCCTTTTGCCAAATCGTTTCAAATCAGCGGCACTCCGGATGCCAGAACCTTTGATAGCGGAGTGTTGCTGCATGGGCGCACCACCTCTAGTTTGGTAGCAATGTGCACCCGTGCATTTGATTGCACGGCGAACTACTACCTACTTATCGGAATCATGAAGAAATAAAAACTTGATGGGACTCGGAATGACATCATTTTGCAAAAAAAAAAAACGTTTTCTCATAGAATCGCTAACAATAACCGGAAAAGTTGCGATCGAAAATAAAACATGAATAACTTACCAACATAAAATCAGCACTGTTAGCTCGATTATGTGTCATTCCACTAGGTTTTGGTCCCTTCATCACACAACTTTTATCACTCGCCTGAGCGTCGTTTTTCTCCAACTTCTTATTTTCGCTCTGTTCTGTAAAGAATGCTAATTTAATAAAAAGAAACTGAAAAAGACAGAATGTCAATTTAATTTTTAAAAAAAAACTAAATGAGTGATAACTGAGGTAATTTGAAATGAATAAGGCCACACAACTTCGTACATTTATAAAGCGCATCAATAATTCGATGAGATAATTTTGTATCCGAAATAAATCGACATGACTAGAGCCAATTCTGCAATGAAATGTAGGCGCGTGATTAGAAATATTTTTGAACTCTAATAAAACATATTTTGTGAAGTTTAAATGCGCAAAAATAAAATAATTCGCTTAGTTAAACTTCGCAAAATGAAGTTCTAAATTGACCCGTACTTACATGGATTTAAGCACAAACATTTCTTTAAATGTTGATTCAACTTTAATCACTTCGAATATAAAAAATAACTCCAGAAGAATTGTGAGTTTAAGCATCGTAAGAGAGAAAATAGTAAACTGCGGTAGCAAAGCTACACATATATGGCCATAACTTACATTACGAGTTAACATCTCTCTCACGTTAACGCGATGATCGAAAAAAATTCAACTGTTCTGTGTGCGAAACAAATTCAACTAAGCGAAGCACACTGAAGACCGATGAAGTGAAACGAAAACGAAGGTAAGTATGCCTGATGAATGGAACATTCCTGCACCAGACGTGAGAAGGATATTTTGGATAACGACACGGGTTTTTTGCAGGTGTGCGTTGTCGGAAGCATTTGAAATAAGTACCAGACGAGGATAAGGAATTTGGGGAGGAGGGAACGGAAGATGCAGGTGGAGCGGATGGCAATGTCGGCGAAAGTGACTAAACGAGATGGCGGTATAATAAAAAGGTTTAAAAATTTTTTCCCCCCAACTACAAAAAATGAAGACTTCAAACAAGCGGAGCTATTCCGAAAACTTTATTTTTAAAATTACTGTCGAAAACAATGAAATAATTACGCTTATTAGGCGGTGAGGTGTGGATGCCGACATCTGCACTCGAGCTAAGTGGTGGTTGCGAAGGAACTGTTAACGACAATGCAGCACCTGACGATGAGCTGACCAATCCTTGGCCGCCCACTAGCATTGGCATCTGAATGCCAACCGAAATAATATTTAAGAAACCAAAAGAAGCGCACATCGGTCAAAACATATTTTACGAATCGAACAAAAAACTGTGGAAAATACAACCATCGATTTATTTCGAAAAATCGATTTTCCCAACATGCGTCCTTAAAAGTTTCCACGACCACATATTTAACAAACATAATTCTATGAAAACACTTAGTCCGGCTCAATTATTTAGCTGCTATGAACGTCCAAACTGATTTTATAGTCGGAGATGAGTTACTCGAACAAAATTTTCATGCCTTCATTCATGCTTCGTCTTTCCAGAATTACAGCCAACGTTTGTCCTCTAGCCACAACAACGTAAGTTAGCCATATGTTGATATTTCGAGCAAAATAACGGCTTTTGGTTGGGAACTTCTCCCGCTACACCAAATATCACAGACATCAACTTCCGCATTGAAGTCATGCAGGAGCGAGATTTAAGAACAAAAGAGAATGCCAGTCTCATCTCCTGCCCCTACCCTTGCACAACTCCTACGCCCACCAATATTGATAGAAGTTCCGAATTATTTCAAGAATTTCCTGGAATTTCCACAAACATTTCAAAACGAAACCTGGAATTTAGCCTCCATGCTCGGCAGCGGTCTTGGTTGTACAACAAGCACGTTCTGGGATTCTGATGGTGCATTTTGATTTGCAGATGGTAACGATGTCGATTCACTAAGGTTACGACCATGAGAAGAGAGAACCGACGACTGAAACGAACTAGACGATGCGCTACGGTTGGTTGAGGACGAATGCTGCCCCGATGAAGAGCCTGAAGATGATCCTGCGCGGCAGCAAACTGAAATTGATCAGCAATGATTTCATCGCACAAAACATTTTTACCTGTTTTTTTTGTGCCATACTTTGCTGTTACAACGCATAGTGCATAGTGTATAAGTTCAACGCAAACGAAATGCGTAAGTAAACTGCAGCATATTCCTGAAGGAATACACCATGTCTACATTCTCGTCGTCAACAGCAGACCACCTTAACAAGTCGAAAAATCACGAAGGGTAGGGATGGGCCTGCCCTTAAGATCCAAAGAACAAAAGTAAAAATGCGAACAGTTCGACCGAAATGTACGTTAAATCTCCCGTTGCTCTCACCGTTTGGACCACGTCGACAGGCACATTTGCAGCTTCTTCTAAATGAACGATTTGGTTCATCAGTCGGAAACACTAATTTACGTTAAGAAGTGGGCAGAGCGATATCATTGCTGAGAACCAATTATAATTTCAAGAATTACCATCAATGGGTAACGAAGGAGGTGGTAGATATGCATGAAAGAGGACATCCCCACATGCACACTCGTTCAGTTCTTCACAAAGAGTTAACCTCTTTATGAGTGGTCCAAGCCCGTAATATTGCGCTTCGTGTTTCAGGCTCGTCAAACTTGCGCAACTGTAAACAAAGTACATGATAAAATAATCATATGGGTTAAGACCGCAGTAAGTAATTTTGCACATAAACTACTCAGCTCCTCTATCAAACATACTTGCTTGGATACTCAACAACATATTTTAAAGCAGTCTGGAAATCGGTATTGCGGAAAAAAAACACTTCACAGTTAAAGGGGACCGGTTGAGCTGCAAATTCTTCAAATAAATCTGCTGCAGCAATACAATGCCTAGCAAACGGAAGAAGGGCAGCGGAGAATCTTCGGACCACCCACCCTACCTCTCGACTTTCTTTCTATTTGGATGTTGAGAAAATGTGACTGTGCCGACTCACAGGTCTCACTACACTCCTTCCCACTCCTTCTCTTTTTATAGAATAGCTGGTGCAGGTGATGCAATTTCGGGGATGGGTAGTCCGAGGATGTCACATTGTGGTCCGAAGATCCTATATCACGATTTTGGAGCCAATCGGCAGGTAAGAACGAATTATGGAAACTTGCAGTATGATCAACAAAAATAGACAGTGAGAGAGAGAGAGATTAAGAAAAATTTCATGTATTTTCTTGGAAGTTGAGGAAAATTTCTCCACATTTCTGAAGGGAAAAAAATGCCATTTCAACAAAACGAGGCCAAAAACGCTGAAGTTATACGTGGCGTTTACTTCCATAATGCACCAACCTCAGATCCACCTGCCTCGTCCTTAGATAGTTCAGGATAATCCGGAAAAGGCCAGGATCACGATCAATAAATATCTGCAAATATGTATTATGAAGTGAGCATCTGTCGTGCAAAGTCATGTCGAAATTTGTTGTGGTTGTCATTGTGCTTTAGGAGCTGTAAAACTGATGCCATCAGCGCTAAAACGAAACTTTCAGGAGGTCTGATAATCCGAGGACATCGAGCAGAGGCGTACGCCTCATTTGAGCCAACATCCGCAGCGTCGACGAAGCGGGCGAGTACGGTGAAGTGGGAGAAGGCGTGAGGAAGGAGGACGGGGGGGAGGGTAAGGAGGGGAAAGTGGCAAGGGTTGGATCAACACCCACACATTCTGAACTACCGATGCACCATCACACATCGAACCAACCATCTTATTTGTCAACTCAAAACAATGCGCAGTGGCGGTATACTTTCACACTGCTTATCCCCCCTCCCCGCCTCCCCCCTCACCCCACCTCTCCACTTGTGTCTACTCCCTTACTCAGCATTACGACGCTACTGAAAGAAAGATAATTTACCCAGCTATAAACGACAGTCTGCTTATACACTGTTATCCAATCGTTCACATTATCTTACCTAAGCGTTTCCTACGTTGCTCTGTTAGTGTTCTGATTTCGACTTAATATTCAATTCCACATAGTAAAATTCTGAAGATGAACTCCAAGTAATAAAATAAAATATTCACAAAAGGGAAAAAATAAGATGAAATCGTAAAAAATAGCCAACGCTTCTCGATTTACGATATTTCGAACTTACGATGACGATACGGGTATGGGAAAATTGTAAAAGCATCTTATGCTTCGCGCGGAAGGCAAAACGTCATAACGTATGCGGTACGGTACGTTGGGAACGATGCCAGGGGTGTACGCATCTGTCGCCTTGTGATTCTCCTTCACAGTGCATACTTTACATTCCCCTGTGCAACACAGTAGATCGTAGTATATTTGCTGTATTTAGATCGTAGTATATTTGCTGTATTGTACAGTAGCGTGTAATTGGCAAATAGATGTAGTTTTAATAAAACAGCAGTATAAACTGCATGTTTTCCCAAGTTGTGTACTGTAATTTATTAAACTATCAACAAATTACAGTATGCAATACTACCCCATATTGATCAACATTCCATGAGACTCGTGGGCAGGCTAGGCCAATTTCCGACTTGAGATATTTTTAAATCACGATGAGGTCATCGTAACGAACCTCTATCGTAACTCGACGACTACCTCTAAAAGCTATTTTTTAAAATTCAAAGACAAGAAATGAACTTACCGCACCATTGTCATCTCGAACAGTCGGTATTCGACCACTAAGAAGACTGCAAGCATTTAATTAATTTACGAAACACTCAGCACAAAAATCAAAATGAGAAACTTCATGACACGTAATATGGGAAACTCACAGCTTTCGAATCAGTTTTTACTCGCTAACGATGCGCTAGAATAGGACTGTTTCGTTAAAAACGGGAGTAGAAGCGCATCCGAGAGATGTCCTAATTAAAGTTTCAACCAGTGTTATTCGACCCACTCCTGAATGGGCTAGTTCTAATAAAAAACCACGTCTCCGGCGCGAAACTTTTTTTTTTTAAACGACGTTTATCAGGTATTATTTACAAAACTTTAGATAAACGAAAAACTGCAAAACGAGACAACCAAAAAGCGACGGTTATATTACCTCGTAAAAAATGAGTCCGAAATCCAAGTAAGCGTGTGTCGTGAAGTGGCAAAACGTTGACCACCAACATTCAGATTTACGATTTGTTCGACTGAAGAACGATTCGCCATATCTTGTCACAACTAAAATCTATGTACAGCAATCACATTTGCATAAAATTATTGATATTGGTGTGATTAATGTGTGAACAAAAAATTTTGGCGTAAATTCGACTAACTGCAAAAAAAGGTATAATCTTCCTTTATTTATTTTTGTTAACTAATATTAAGTGCTCAATATAACCAACACAATCAGTACACATATATGCATATTTCAATCTGACCACGCTTCCAAAATTTTCAGTTGTATCCATTATTTGTTCGTCCACTCCTTGGAAGTGAATGTACGAAAAAAACATTTAAATTTTGTGGACCATTCTTTCGGCTCCCATCTCAGATCGCTAAGATGTGCTCATTCGAATATGAGATTCATAAACGAGTAGTGACTTCCTATCGTAACAAAATCGTCCTGTAGTTGTGCTACAACACGAAAGTGCGACCTGTGCTCGTGTCGAAATACTGCGATCACAGCCAAGCTCTACAACATAACCCATATATATGTATATGCATATATATAGATGATATATATATAATATATATATTGTATATATATATATATATATACATATATATAGATGGATAGATAGATAGATAAATAGATAGATATATTTCAGCATAAAAACAATAGAAAGTAACAGGGTCGAACAACAACGATATATGTATGCAACTGACAAAATATTCATTTATAAGAAAATGTATTCGAGAATAATAAATAATATAAAAAATCGTTTACCACATTCTATACGTATAAAGCAACTAACATTAAAGCACCATAATATATGCAAGCTTTCATTGCACTGCAGCTGTAACCTTCTCAAAACCATTTAGATGTTTCTGTTGAGAAGAGCGACACAACGGGTTGAAGAAATGAGACGATGATCGTAAGTTCTACTTCGTATGGCCAACAGTAACTTTCAAAGACAATTTAATATGGCTGAATTTGCGCAACGTTAAATTCTAGAAAGAGGACGACAATGCATGCCTCATCCTTTTGAAGAAAGTCATGAAAAGTTACGAGGCAATACGCTCACAATGAGCATGCGCTTACGACAGTTATCAATTTGCTTCATGCCTTAAACACATCGGAATGCCATATGCTCTGCAACTTGACATACCAACAACATTCGCACGTGATTCATTTAAAAAANNATATATATGTATATATATATATATATAAATTATTCTTTTGACAGCCTATAATTTATTTTCAAATATCTTTTCAACAAACAATTTACTCAATCATTTTCAGCCGTTCGATAAGACTTTAACGGTTTTCGTCTGAATAGCGAACACAAATCTGGAACAATAAAATAATCAGCAAAGTTCTTAACAAATTCGCCGAGAACATTAAACTATACCTTGTTAGCAAAAACCATCGCCGCGTTAACTGGGAACCAGAGACTAGCATATACAGAAGAAAGCAACTCTTCCAATTACGTTTTAGCAAACTCATCAACTGCGGCATTTCCCAGTTTCATACACGGTTACACTGAATGCAACTTGCGTTATTTTTAACGCAACTAGAACTGCTAAAAACGATGGAGTGAGTGGTATAAATGAACCAAAAGATAGCTAAATGGTGAAAAAAGATGGAGATCTTTGGAGAAAACAAGGGAAAAATACCACTGCTGTTTTCATCTTTACTCTATACCAGGAGAACTGTATGTTCGGGATTTTACTTGCCATGAATTCGCAACCAACGAAGAAAATTTCTTCCCGGACGTGTTGCAACCCACAAAACCCTTCCCTCGGGTAAATACCAATGATTAACCTCTTTCATCTTACTCCACGGCATTACCAAAACGCAACCCCCATTTCAACAACTTTTTGCACTATGTGACGGAAACGGAATGCGAAAAAAGAAAAACAAATTCAAACAATGAACGAATAAAACGGTTCCCTTTTCCCCGCATAGCAAAGAGCTATTAAATCACCAAATAAATACTAAGCTTTAGCGACAGCCTCAGCCCAACAGAATCGCATTTTGTTATTGACTTGACACGTCATATACGTAATGCCACCCATTAGAAGTGTTGAATGCACACACGTGAACGACCACTCTATGATAAGCGACTACGGTATTCGGTCGGATACTACCTTTATCGAATAGAATTGAAGCTGGCTCCCTCTATCAATCACCATTCACATACAAAAATGTGATGGCCTGAAACACCGCCTATAAGAACGAAAGTTTTTCGATGTGGAAAGAAATAAAACTTGAGAAATCATACTGTTAGAATCGATGAGTGAAAGAAAGCGTTCAAAACGATACGAATGATCGCTACAAATGACAGCTTAAAATTCCGCACAGAAAACGAAAAGCTTAGAAGAAAACAACTAAAACCGAAATTTTTGAACTTGTAAAAATCTTCTTACAGCTATAATCGGTGAGAACGAATGCGACTAAGCCTATTTCAAGGCAAGGTTTTTAGCAAGTAGTAGTGATATGAATCAGTTAAAATTTCCGTCGAATCATTCCGACACATCACCTTTTTCATCACTATTCATTCTCCAAACCAAAAAAAATTTCGTTAAAGAACGGATGTGGAAAATGATACATGTCTCTCATACAGCTCATCAGTTTTTGACATCCTTAAGCGCATGACTACTGTTAGTAACCACTGATCGCAGAAAAGTAAATTCGATACAGACATCCCTAAAACCGAATCATTTGGACGTTAGACACCCCACCGAGAGATGCAATACTATGCCCCCTCCCGCAACGCCCCTACCTCCTCCCCTCGTTCAGTTCGAACCACCTGAAATGTTTTTAAACGAGACTTTCAGTGCTGTTTTGCATAATTCTCCGCTCTTATCGATTCTTTTAGTGTGCGATAATATAGCATAAAGACTTCTTCCTTTCTCCATTAACATCCAATACGTCGTTTCCTAGAATAACTTTAGCCGTTTTCAAAATCCTTGGTCGTGAAGAATTTTGCAATAAAAAGTGATCGTCCTAAAAACGCTCGGTGGTGGAAAACTCTACTTTTCAGATCTTTGTTGAAGGCATTCTACCAAATTCCGATTTTGATGTTCGGCGCTTGCGCGTCCCAAAAAATTCATCTACCCGGCGAAGATCCGGTGCTCAGCAACTCGCATAAATTTTCGACGGAAACGCTAAAAACATCAAACACCAGTGTTCCATCGCATATAGCTTTCAACGTTCGATACGGGATCCCCGACACGACCCATCTACGGTTCGGCTGCGTTCGACGGTGTGCCGCTTTCGAAGCATGGTATTCGGCGTAAAAGCCGACCCCTTGAAGCATTTCCCGATTTTCTTCAGAAGTCTCTATTTCGAAGCGAATGATAGAACGACGGCTCGTGCACAGACGGTTATCTTTCAGTGCTTTAATACACACCGATAACAGCAACTACAACGGAGTAAAAAAATATTTACATAACGAAAAAAAACATGAAATAAAAGCGAAAAATGAAATATTGCATCATGCGTCGTTGCGTCGTTTCATATTCACTCCTTTTCCAAATTGCTCTTCTTCCTGCTCAACTACCACTCTGAAACTAAATACCGTACAAGAATAAATTAAGAAAAGTGAGTTGAAAATAAAAAATGTAACAAGCAAAAGTATGTTTAGAAAGGTTGGTACTCATAAATTTCACAAATGTCACACTGCCAATACTCGATCGCCAAACTTATTCGTTAATGTTACTCTCTTGCAAAGAGATGCAAAGACAGCTGTAATTTCATCGGTTCCCTACCGATGCAGCTGACAACCATGCCCACGCATGACTGTTTTGACCATTTTCGGAACGCCTGATGGTCAGCCTGCTTGCGATCACTCGAGTAAGCAACCGGGAATCGAACCCAAGTCTTCCCGCATATGAAGCGGGAACTCCGCCACTGAGCTACTACCCACCACAACGTTACTCTCTTACCAAATATAAAATAAAGTTGCGCATTTTCGTTCATTGCATATTTTTATACCTTACAATTTGCAACAAAAATACATAAAACAATTCCGTGATGAATAATTGAAGAATTTTCTGGAAGTGAGAACCGAAAAAAAGCCGTGTGGTTCACCAGAAAAATTCATTCTACTCGTCGGCAAGGAAAGTTTTTATACATGAAAATGACGGTATCACTTCAACAGTTGAAAATTGCACGGTAACTTTAGTTCTTAAGAACGGCCAAATACCTCAACGATGAAGCGAATGCTGTAAAGGCCTGCAATATGTAACGGGCTTGATGTTACGCGTGGCGATCCGCGTGGAGTACGGTACATTGTATGGTTTTTTCACAAGTAGCATAAAAATTTCCCCATTGCAAAATTCTCAGTCCTTCTAGAACTTTAAAAAACGCAGCAACAAAATGTATTCGTGATTTCAAAAAAGGAACAGCAGTTCGCTATAAAAAGTATAATAAACATATTCAAATACTTCTTCCACAAGAAAGCAAACCGGTAAATCTCGAATGTTAACCCCCTTCAAAAAAAGTGCCTTTTTCACGAGTTCAGGAAACCCACCACCCCTTCTTCCTCCTTCCCTCTTCCCCCTCCGCTCTTCCCTATGAGATCTCCGCTCCTCCCTATGAGTACTCCACACGGAAACATATGTTTCTTAATCTGGTGAATGCCGTGAACTATTAGGCAAACTTTCGAAGTTTTACGACGATAAAACTTTTTCTCGGTTTTCGGACAAAATCTATAAAACAAAAAGAAGAAATCAAGAATGTCAGGAAAAAGTAACCTGAGTTGATTCCGAAGATGACGAAGATTCATCCAGAATCTTCGGAAGATTCTTCTTGTACAACTCCAAATCCTCATCCAGAAACACACAAAATACAATTCGATCCATCTAAGAAATGACAATAAATTGAGATCGAAATTGAAATAAGAGACTTCGAAAGTTGCGAAGATAAATTTATTAACGGGGAAAATATCGCAAAACTCCGAAGAGAAATCCTCCTCGATTTATACGCCCCTTCAACAAACTTCAACTTATGAGCAATGAATAGCGATGACAGATCGTCCAAATCTATAAGAAAAATGGCTCGACTGGACAAGTCGCTCGTCCAACGACAACAAAAATAACTCCTTCAATTACTCCTAAATGAGATGGGACGAACAACTGGTGCACCTGTCCTCCAAGGACGAAAAGAAAAAGAACTCTAAACGGCAAAACGTCAACTGGGATCCACTTCCACCTGTTAAAGAGAAACGACAGCGAACGATGACGAGCTAGTTGCTGATAAAGATCGAGACTTATAAATAACCTCTTATGATATACCTCGAAATATGACGGGACAACTCAATCAATATCTTACTTTCCGAATCGCTTCACTTTATCGTTTATAATGAAAAACTAAATGCCTTTATAAAAATCAAAGCATAAAAAGTAATCGCCTAAAACCGCAAAAGGTAAACGCTCAGTCAGTAACACCTTTACCACTACATAAAAATAATTCGTAAGATAACCTTGTCCATATTTAAGCCATCCAACAGCCACGACTTCACAAGGCGTATAACGGTTGGGCAAGCATATTCATTCGGATAACCATAAACACCAGTTGATATGCATGGAAATGCCTGTGTGACATTCACTGCTGTTTATAATAATACAAAACAGCTTCAAATGCGAAAAAAAGCGAAACAAAACAAAACTTGAAGCATCTTTAAACAAAATCAATTAAAAAAAACGGCAGAACCAGCTGGAAGTTTTGGTATTTTCGGCTAAAATGTTATTCGCATAATCGAACAAGAAAGACTGGCTAGAACAACACAGAAAAATCAGACGCGTCGACTGTCGTAATTTTATTTCTCTCTTTTCTCGAAGTTACGAAAATGAAATCATCGCTCCAAAACTGATGCTCCTCCTTTAAAATTGAAATATTCGAGGTGAATATGGCTCTTATTTCTTTTGCTATTCTGCTGAGACATTCATTAAAATGCAATAAAAATCGTGATACAGAGGGCATTCCGACAAACGTTGGTTGTTTTGGGAGAGAAATATGGGTATTCCTTCAATCGTTTGAGTGGGAAAAGTACTCTAAAGCACTTTCTGTTGAGCTGCTCACAATATCAAAAAAAAAAGCTTACAATCGAGCGTAAGTTGTTTTCTGCTGCTAAATTCAACGCGTTACTATAGCACGACTTCAACTGCTCCTCATGTTTATCTGCCAACAATCCATACACTTGCGGACCAACCGTATGAAGTATTCCTTGAAAATACCAGTTTAGCACATAGTCTCACGAGGACATTCTCACTTGAACAATAGAATTTCTTCATTACCAATCAAAAATTCGCATGACCAATCGCCGAGAATAAAATCACAAGCAATAATGTCGGCGAGTTATCCTTTGGTTTCACACTATTCTACTCATTAAACTTTCCGTCAACTACTTCAAAACGTTTCATCAATCGATATGTAAATTTATCATGCTTTCTGATTTCATTTTGCCACATTACACTAGCACTGTGACAACACACTGCATGGCACATTAAAAAAATTTCATTCACTTTTGTTATGGTTTTCGATGGATGATCCCTTAAACATAGAAGATGGCCTACACATACATGCCTGGGTATCAAAACGTGTACCATAACCGCTCTCATAAACGTTAACTTCGTCACTTTTAATATTATTATGACAAACGAACGAATCAACGAAAAAACTGGTAATCTGGAAATTCGTCAAATATATTAAAGAAAACACAAAATCGTTGTTGTGAAGCGCAAACGACTCTTTGTCATCAAAGACGACAATGCAATTCTGACGCGTTTGTATGAACCGATATTAGCCCAAGGATGTCAACCTACTGGAAAGTCCCCTATACATTACAGTCAGGCACTTAGTCAGTTGGTCTTACATGACTCCATCTACACAACACTCAGATATTTTCAGTTAATCGGTCTCCTATCTATTACCATTTATCATGCAAAGGGATGCAAAGGCAGCTGTAATTTCATCGATTCCTGTATCGATGCAGCTGACAACCATGCCCACGCGTGATTGTTCTGACCGGTTTCGGAACACCTGGCGGTCAGCCTGCTGGCGATCTGTAGGGTAAGCAGCCGGGGATCGAACCCAGGTTTTCCCGCATACGAAGCGGGAGCTCTACCACTGAGCTACCGTCCCCTACCATTTATCATAAGAAAAAAAAACTTTAGAAGACTAAATAGATTTTCATTAACTTACTTTTGACATGCTGTATGTTGTGCGCACCAGTCATTTTCACCTCGCCAGTTTTACAACCGTGCAACTTAACACATTCCTCGTAAAGACCTCGACCAGCAGCTCGATGAATTGCACCATCCACACCACCTCCTCAAGTATAAGTAAATGTCCATATCGTATCCACCATTTCATCAAAATTTTAGCGCT